>JAANSM010000199.1:0-37822 GCA_036850725.1 Orchesella villosa | reverse complement strand
CTTCAAAACACCACCGATTAAGCTGAAAATCAGTGTGTTGGGATATTTTCAACTACTCCCAAGACCTTTTCAGTGTGGAGGCATGTCGTTAAAGTCCTGTTGGCAGGTTTATTATTAGATACTTAGTTGTACGGTTTGGGCTGCAAATGAATCGCTATAACGCCAAACATAATCCGAAATGTATTAATTTTCATGAATGTTTTCATAGACTTTTAAAATGTGTTTTGAAATTAAAAACTGGAATGAATACAAATTTAGCGAATGAATACCTTTACTTCTTGTCACCTGCCTGGTTAGAAATGTGCTAGGCAGGAGTGAAACCTAAATACATATATGTTTTGGTAAGGTAATATTGGCTAAACGGTAAAGGGCTGAATAAGTGTATAATCGTTCGAATTGTGTATTTTTGTTAGCTAATGAACACGTTATTTTATGAGATGATTTTGAAGCAAATGATTGTGAAAAATTGTAACCATATGTAATGCAGTATTTGGGATTCTCTTCCTCTTTATATATAACGTAAGAACACAAAATCATCTTTATCTCTTCTGCTAACGCCTTCTTCTCTTTTAAGGCCAAGTTCTGTTTTACTTTATTTGATGTACATATCGGTCTATTATTAGTTATTACATTAATTCCATTAATAATTAGGAAAGTATAGCGTTTAAGAAGTGACAGATTAAGTGTAAGTTTTCGACTATGAAAAAATCTTACTATATTCATTAAATAAAGATGAAGGAATAATATGATATCTATCTATATATAAATTGATAAATTGAATATTCTGAAAACCTTGAAAAAATGTGTCTTGAAACTAAATACTGGAATGAATGTAAATGTAGCGACTGAAGAGCTTTACTTCACATCGCCTGTCTGCTTGACTCGGGTGTAAATACATGTTTTAGTAAGGTAATAGGCTAAATCGGTAAATTCCGATTTGTGTGTTCTTTGTTAGCAAATAAACATGTTATTTTATTAGGTGATTTCAAAAAAAGTTATTGTGAAAAAATGTAATAACATACAATACAGTTTTGGGGTTCTTTCCCTACTTCGTATGTTATGTAAAAAAAAACAAATTCATCGTTATCTTTCGCAACATTTTATTTTCATAATCATACATCACCACTCAAATCTATTTTCGAAGTTAAAACATTAATTTGATCCTGATTGCATGAAACCCATTGAATCAAAAAGCTTTCAAGTGAAAAGTGTGAGAATTTTAGTATTTACATATAATAGTGAGAGAATCGAGCTGGTAACAGCCTCCCCATCATTTGGCTTGCTGATTCTCTCAAGTAGATTAACAAGTCCATCTTCCAATACTTATATCATCGACTGAACCGTTTTAACTATTTTCTAAAACATTGAAATTTAATGAAATCAACCATGGGAATTCTGATTAGTGGCCTACATACAAATAATAGCGTATAACAACGTTGACGGTAGTGCGTCCTATACCCATCACAAAGTTGTTGAGATAGCTGCTTTGCCCTATAATCATGGGATGAGATGGATTTTCTCTTTGTGGAACTGCTGCGATAACCGAGTTGAATTGAGACTAACCATTTCCGCTTAGTGGATCGCCCATGATGAACAAAGCGTGCTAATTTGACACTTTTGAGTGGTTAGGGCAGTAACTAATATTGATAAATAGGATTGGCAATTTCAGCTAAGTGTGAAACTGGTTGTCGATCTCAATAAAAGTCAGGCTTGCAACAAGGATGACGATTTTAGAGGAAAATCCTCACTTTTTTTACTATAAGAGGAAAGCTGCAAGGAACTAACGAAATTGAAATGAAATGAGGACTGATGCAGCGTAGAGTTACACGTTTACCCTCATTATCTCCCGAAGTCCCAAATCCAATCGAACCAAAAACGATTCATTTTTATTGATGAACGAATTTAAAATCTGCATTGGGATGGAGATGAAGCATGAGTAAGAAAGTCATTGCAACGTCATGAATCCCCTACACTGCATCAAGCTTTTTCACTTCTTATCGCTACGGAAGCGAATAACAAGACTTTTTCATTCTTATCAGCACTTAGCATTCTCTCGTTTGTATTAGTATGATCATGGAAGATCTTGATCAATTGCTTCTTACTTTTAGTCAGTTACCCTCATATTCCTTCCACAAGACCCAGAAAGCAAATATACAACGTATTAGATATATTACTATTACTTATTGATTGGTTTCGCTCACTTCTACAAACCTGAAAATGAAAAATCTCATATCTTATTGCTGGAATTTAATTTAGTTTATTCTTATCAGATATATATTGGAATCGAGGATACACCTTTTTTAGAGATAAATTATAAGCTGAATGAAATGGGAAAAACATATTGAATCATTCTGAGACTGTCGTGCATATAAACTCATGCAATCTGGAAGTAGTGACAGAGCAAAATCAAACTATATTGGATAACTCAATGTCCTATATATTTATTAACAGTAAATTTTGTATACCTACCAATCTGATGCGGAGTATAAGTTAAAAATGGAAAGAAGAAGCTACCTGTTTGATGCATACCGCATTAAATTGCACCAAGAGTATATCAAAGAAATGGATCAGATTTCTCAATTCTGTTTTCGCGAATCAACACCTTAAGTTTATTTCTTTAATACGGTCATGTGTATAGTTGGCTTACCTGAAAGGTCAAGGTTATATGCCTTTGTTCATGAGAACACTGGGTTGTCATTGTGATGCCTAAAAGGAGAAAGTTGAAGCTTCCCGTCTCGTCGTTTCTTACCGACTTCATGTCATGCCTACTAAACCATTCCAAAACCGTTGGTGGTGCTTTATAACGTGAAATGCAAGGTTTAGGGATTCGTGCATCATTTTCTGATTTCACTTACGTTAATTCATTATAATTATTATTCTTTTCATTACAATCCTCAGCATCGAAAGTATCCTTGCCGGCAGATAGATATATTACTACTATGACTTAATTTATGCAGCAATTCAAAACGTGCACAATTTAGTAGATGAATCATTTTTGTCATCAATCATTCTTGAACCAAAATCATTAATTTTTAATTGACTCATTGCACAAGCACCTGAGTATAATTCGGATTTATTAGCATTAACCAAATAAGTTAAATCCTGTCTGGTTTTCATCAAACCTATTTAATCTACAGTGGATATCAATCATCGTCATACACGTAATTAATACTTCCGACAAAATACATTAAGGTTTTAAGCACCATCATTGTTTACGTAGTCGGCTACATCAGACTCGAGAAGTCTTTGGCGGGTATCAACATACGTCATAGGCGTCATTAATATTTACGACCTTCCATGTTTAAAAAGGCGCAGACTTCATGTACATTCGTCGCAGATCCACACAACGCCTTGAATCGAGACCACACAACAACCCAAGTTCTTACATTCAACTTTGAACAACATGAAATTTGCAATTTTCCTTCTATTAGCCATGATGGCTATAAACATGGTAAGATTCAAAACCAAAATTCTTTTAGAAATTAAGTCCGTAAGTTTTCTTATTCACAATTTTTACCCAGATTTCCACTTCTGAAGATACTGCAGACGAATCGTCATCACATAGAACTCACACTCTGAACAGGGCGGAGTCTGCAGAAGAGATGATGGGGATGGGCCGGCGGCCGTTAGTTATTTTTGGTCACGGTTGAAGTGGAGGAAACGTTTGAAAAAGCAGAAAGAAGAAGAAGAAAGATTAAAGGCCCAGAAAAGTAATCCAAAAAACCATTAATCCATGAAATGCGATAATAATGCTTTCATAAATTCATTTGAAAATATAAAATTGTAAAATTTGCAATGAATAAATGTATAACCTGAATAAATACTTGAAAAATAATAAGACTTAAAGCTGTTTCAGTAAACCACATTTAAAAACAATCACTAAAACCTATGCAATGTTAGATTTGCGGAAATCTTTTTAGGTTCATATTATCAATGAATTTTTTGTCGTGCCAATGGCTATCATAATCCATCAAAATCGTGTTCCATGATGTTTTGCCGTTGCTTATCACGATAATGGGCATAGTTTGGTCGACATGGAAACATGACGGTGTAACGAGTTTTCCAGACTAAGGAAATCAAGAAAACAGTACTAAATCACACTCTAGAATTCCAGATTCCTATATTGCTTCAAATACAGGACTTTTTGATACGTCATAATTGTGATAATTATGGCTAAAATTATACTGATTTAACTTACACGTTCCTCGCATGGAATGGAAAATCGTAGGATTGACATTTGACTGGAATCTTTAGACTAGAGCATTTGATAGTAATCCTTTGTCATCCTTTGTCCTTTGATAGTAATCCTTTGTCAAAGCTTTCATTTTCATTTATTACGTAGCTGAATGGAAATTCAACGGGTTAGGATTTTACTAAGTTTGAGTTTTTCCGTCTGTCTGTACGTCCATATGCACTCTCCTGAAAACATACGTTGATCGGTTTCCACCAAATTTTGTATACGCGTAGTACACCTCAAGGGCTCGGCACTGAATATTTTGCAGCAAACTCGGTCAACCGATTCGAAAGTTATTGGTGGGAAAGTTCAAAACATCAATGATTAATCAGTATTTATGGATATGGCCAGACGCTTTATCAAGTAATTTTAGTTGTTCTTGAATTCGTCAAGTAATTCAATAATTCTAAGGGTTCATAATTATAGTCGTTTGTTAGTTTGGTAACAGTTGTGTTGTTGTGTATCTACCTTTTCTCTGAGAATGCGGGTCAAGTTAAAGTTGCATGCAAGCTATTAAATAATCTTCTCTTTCTGCGTCCACGACTCGTCGTTTGTATGCTCCATTTGAGGAATTTGGTAAAAATGGGGACATTAAGGAATACTGTGTATGCTGGAGACAAGAATGAAGAATGCTTCAAACCAAAAAAGGGGAATACAAAAGACGCTTTTCGAAATAGTAAGTAATAGTTCACATATCGTCACAGGGGTCTTTTACAAAAAATTAATGTTTTCACAAGTCTATGCTAACACATCATGACGTACACCAACTCCAAACAGTAGAGTTGCAATGAGAAGTGTTTCATTTGACCTACAGGCACACAAGGAGTCTACCTACTTATTTTGAACATTTACTGGACAAATTCAACAATCTAGGAGATTTTTCCTTGTCAGTTAAATACAAATTTACTTAAGTATCGTAATTAGCTCATTTTCTGAAGTAAGTCTTATTAGGCTGACACCATCTCACGAGTTTAACTATTATAATGAACGTTTCAGGATAATATCAAGTATAATGATGATCCTGAGTTTGTTCAGCGTAGATGCCACATAAAATGTTAAAGCTTTCAAGATTTTATTCGTAAACTGCTGGCAATTTGCATACATTATGCGGCCTATTTTGTATCCCTGTACTCAACATTGAATATTTCGCATAAATGTTTCGAAAATTTACAATGAGTTTCCGGTTCATAAGTTTTATCGCCAAGAACTGACCAGTCATTACACTCAATTCTCAAACCCGACCTTGTAATTAGGTTACTTATCTGCGCCAAACCAACTCAATATGATTCTTCTAAATTTGAGCGCTTCAAATGACACCAATGCCGCAGGTATAAAAGGAGGATTTCATGAGCACATTAATTCATTTGGCTTTTCGTCACCGGACGAGTTATCCCGTCAGCTCCTTCGACTAGGAACTTTTGACCTGAGTAAAATTTGCTAACTGTAATTTGAAAAGAACATTTTTTTGTTTCCGGCTTCTTTACTTTAGTAAATATACTTTTGAAATATTAAAACAGTATTTGGGAACTTGAGTCTGAAATTAATTTCTCTTTTCCTGTAAATAGATTAAAAGGATTTGAAATGGCATCTGGGTCGAGTGATTCCAACAAGGAACAAAGAAAAGCGAAGAAGAAGAATGGATATTTCATATTCATGGAGGAACGCAAAACTTCATTGGAGGCATCCTTTGGAAGGAAGCTAGGTGCCAATGAAAATGGTGGCTGAACTCTTGTCGGATGATTGGCAGGTAGTGCAATTTTGTAATGTAAATATTTGTTTTTAAAACAAGCAATTTCTTACTATTAATATTTGATTAACTTTGCAGAAACTTTCATCACAGCAAAAGGAGAGATATGCACGAAAAGCTCGAGAGTTTAATGAAATCCTTCGGAGCGTGAAGGAACATGGGAATTCTGCTAAGAAACAAGAAGAAATGCAGAGGTTAAATTCAAGTTTTACTTTACTGACACATCCCATTTTTTCATATTTTAATAAATTAAAATGAATCTATCTTAATAATGACCTTACTTAATTATAATTTTCAGGGACTTGGAGAAACAGATAAAGCAAATGGCACTGGAAAAACAACAAAACCAAAACACTCTTGGCGTCTGGAAAATGTTTTCTTCGGGGGATTGGATTGCTAAGCCAATTGTAATCTGCAGCTTTTCTGTGTACTACGAGCCGAATGATTCAAAACCAGATGAGAAGTTCATTCCAGCGGAAATAGGTCTTACTGCTTTTTCTTTGAAGCACGGAGTAATCGATAACTATGCACGGATTATTGATCCTGGTAAGGGGAAACTATTTGTTTTATGACAATGATATCCATTTTAATATTCTCACTGTTTATACCACATGACGAAGCACACTATTTTTAATTCAGTTTAATGTTAATTTTGCATTTCATCTGTCTGCTTCTGCTTTAGGTGAAGATGCTATTCCAAAACGAACAGCGAAGCAGGTTCAAGAGACGGTGAACAAACTAGGAATTCCGGCCATTGGCACACAGGAACAATTAACAGAGTGCATGGGAATTGTGAATGTCTTGGAATGCTTTTTAGAGCAGGTAATTACCCATATGCACAGATATCTACTATTTCAGTAATATATTGGGAGCAACTTGTAATCTTCATGATTTTCTTCTTCTTTTTAGTATTGTGACCAATCACATGGAAGTTTTTACGTTTTTGCGTTCAACACAGACTTGAAAGCAACTGAAAAATGTTTGGAATGGATTTTCGCTACTGCTGGTAACATATTATATGTTTTTTTTATAAAAACTAAAACTTTGGACGATTACGATGTTTGAATGTTTCTTTTTTAGGTCGCAGTATTCCCGTAGAGGTTCTAAACCTCAGTCTCTACTCTCACGTGGCATCTACTCAGAATAATCTTGGGTACAGGCCTGTAACGGAGGAGGAAATTGCTGTATTTGGACCATCCATCCGTACAAGGACGTGCGTTAAGTGGGGATCTGATGCTGAATCTTTTATCCAATCTTCTGGTACCAAACCATCCATCTCTCCAAATCGTTCTGTAGGAAAACCATTGACTGGACACTTCGTTTATCCCGTTCCTCTCTCATTGGCTTCTTATGGAGTATTCGAACGGGAAGATGATGTGGATTTCGTTGTCGGCTGCACTTACAATTACAAGTATTATAAGGAACTTTGTTGCATGTATCATATGCTGGTAAGTACTTTATTTTGTACTTTATTTTACTTTATTTTGTAGATTATTGTGTCATATGGTTTTATTTGAGGTTAGTTAATAATCAGTTATATATGAAAATATTTTGTTTGTAGAAAGGAGATGGATCCCAAAATTGTGCGTTGAACAAATCCAATCGTTGCGCTTTCACTTTGCTGGAAATCCTGACAATGAGCAACAAAGTCGACACTTTTCCGGGTACACATTATCCTACAATTGATGACGATGACGATCCATATGATGAGCAACTGCGAAGATGGGAAATGCTAAGCCGATGGGGCATAACTCGCATGGAGACAGACATTGTAAAAAGGTATGTTTTGGATCGAGATCAACCGATGATCAAGCGGCAACAGAGGCACCAACAACTCTACAGAAGCCAAGTTATGCAAGTCCAAGTTGAGGATAAAGAGAAAGCAGCCCCTTATTTCAACGGCGAAGGTTCATCAAACTACTAGCCATATAAATAAGACTTATTGTTTTTCTTTTTTCATTCTTATTTGATAGTAGTATGTATGATAATGTTGCAATGAATTCCAAACATTTTGTATATATAGTGTGATGTGAAAAATTGATACTGAAACAGTATTTGCTTTGACTTTTTCATCCAGATATACGTTTGTACTGAGCAAATGCTGTTCTTTGTTATGCAATGAATTGGCAGAGGTTTCGCCCTGCGTTTACTTATATTGTTTTCCAGAGGTATCAATGGTATAAATGATTTGATGGATAAGCTATGAAAATAAATACAGGGTGTACTTTTGAAATAAGTTAATATATATGTAAGGCACTTAAAAATTGCCCTTGCTTACTACCTACACATATACGACATCGGTAATCACTAGAAAGAAACTTTACTTGGCCGTTGGCACTCTAAAGGCTTACCGAACACTGCGGGGTTTCTTATTAGATAATAAATCGTTAGTAGTTGATAAGCCACTAAGAATATGCATAAAGAAAGTACTCATTAATGCTTTCTCCACTGCTACTGAGCGTGAATGTATTTCATCCTTCATCCATACTATTGCCAACATTTTTTTCGATGAATCCGGCATCACCTATGATAACTAAGAGGACGAAACCACCAAGGAACGTCAAGGATCAATAACTTTTATATAGTTCCACGTAGGCAAAATTAGATTGACCCCTCAGGTCAGGTCAAATGTCAGGGCGAAACTAATTTTCTAAAGCAAAGTTTACGTTCTAATATATATCACAATGATGCCAATGCGCAGGGATTAGGCCATCTACACTACCTACGAAATTCTTCAATTATGACCTTTGTACTGTCAAAAAGAGTATATCAAAGAAATGGATCAGATTTCTCAATTCTGTTTTCGCGAATCAACACCTTAAGAATATTTCTTTAATACGGTCGTGCGTATAGTTGGCTTACCTGCAAGATCAAGGTTACATGCTTTTGTTGATGAGAACACTGGGTTGCCATTGTGATGCATGAAAGGAGAAAGTTGAAGCTTCCCGTCTCGTCGTTTCTTACGAACTTCATGTCATGCCTACTAAAACCGTTGGTGGTGCTTTATAACCTTAAATGTAAGGTTCATGGATTCATGCATCATTTTCTGATTTCACTTTCGTTAATTCATTATAATTATTATTCTTTTCATTACAATCCTCAACATCGAAAGTATCATTTACGGCAGATGGGTATATTACTACTATGAGATAATTTATGCAGCAATTCAAAGTACGTACAAACCTTTAGATGATTACATCACTGCAGAAATATTTACTACATTAAAACGCATTGACTCAAGACGAAGTCGCAGTAAAAGAGCACCTGGGGTCATACAGCATGAACTCTAAATTGAAAAGAAGAGTACGTGTTGGCGATATGATATAACCGTCTGTGATATGATAATAACTACAGTGTCTAGTTTGCTGCGTCTGAGAGTGATACGACGCATGGTCTTGATCCGCGGAGACGCGCATATCCCTTGCTATGACGTTTGACTGGAAGTCAAATTTGCCGTTAAAATTAACGGTTATGGCCATGTCATAAATTTAATGAAATGTGCTGCAGTGGATTTGTTAACCAATTTTCAATGGTAAATTTTAAACTTTAGATGAGGAAGACTTTATGGAACGTGCTTACATTTTCCTTCAGGCTTCAGTTGCCAATACTTAGATATGTGGGTGAGGTGATAAACTAATTAATACTAACGTGCAAACCCATGTGCCTTCATTTCAAACCCATTTCCATATGCATTAAACATTGTAGCTTTTAATCACCATTACTGACTACGTAATCGGCTGCATTTAATCTACGGTGGATATCAATAGTCGTCATAGACTTAATTAATGTTTCCGACAAAATACATTAAGTTTTTAATCACCATCATTTTTTACGTAGTCGGCTACATCAGACGAAAGTAGTCTATGGCGGATATCAACATACGTCATACTCGTAATTAATATTTACGACTTTCCATGTTTAAAAAGGCGCTGACTTTATGTCCATTCGCCACAGATCCATACAACGCCTTGAGTCGAGACCACACAACAACCTCTTATTAACAAAGTTACTATTTTCAAGTTTGAAGAAAATGAAACTTTTTATTTTTCTTGTGTTAGCCATGATGGCTATAAACATGGTAAGATTCAAAACCAAAATTCGTTTAGAAATTAAGTCCGTAAGTTTTCTTATTCACTATTTTTACCCAGATTTCTACTACTGAAGATACTGCAGACGAATCACAAGAAACCGATATAGCAAATATGACGGAGTCTACGGAAGAGATGATGGGGATGGGGCGGCGGCCGTTAATTATTTTTGGTCACGGTTGAAGTGGAGGAAACGTTTGAGAAAGCAGAAAGAAGAAGAAGAAAGACGTAAAGCTAAGGAAAATAATCCGGACTCAGTTATTCCATGAAAGGCAATAATAATGTTTTCATAAATTCATTTGAAAATATAAAACTGTAAAATTTGCAATGAATAAATGTATAACCTTGATAAATATTTGCAAAATAATATCGCTTAAAGTTGTTTCAGTAAACCACATTTAAAAACAATCACTCAAACCTATGCAATGTTAGACTTGCGGAAATCTTTTTGGGTTCATATTACCAATGAATTGTTTGTCCAGCTAATTCATCATCGATCAATAATTCATCAAAATCGTGTTTCATTATGTTTTACCGTTGCTTATCACGATAATGGGCATAGTTTGCTCGAAACGGAAGCATGACGGTGTAACAAAAGAAAACCATACTAAATCACAGTCTAGAATTCCAGATTCCTATATTGCTTCAAATACAGGACTTTTTGATGTGTCATAATTGTGATAATTATGGCTAAAATTATACTGATTTAACTTTCACGTTCCTCACATGGAATTTAAAATCATAGGATTGACATTTGACTGGAATCTTTAAACTACATCATCTGATAGCAATCCTTTGGCATTCTGTTTACATTGATCAACGAAACCTGTTGAATTTCCATTTCAATGGAAATTCAACAGGTTAGGATTTTACTAAGTGTAAGTTTTAGTTTTCCGTCTGTCTTTACTTCCGTATGCACTCTCCTGAACACATACATTGATCGGTTTCCACCAAATTTTGTACACAAGTAGTACACCTCAGGGGCTCGGCACTGAACACCAACAAGAAAGCCGATAAAGAAGAATGCAAGAAAGTTGGAGAGTGAGGATCATCAGTCATTGAGCAGAATACTTGGATTGGACGACCGAACTATTGACCCATTCGTCTTGGAAAGAGCTGATGGTGTTACTAATGCCAAAAGACTCAAACACAAACGACCAAAGACGTGATTTAAATTCAGTACGGGATTAATATGGAAATTTGAAGACGGAGACCATTCAATAACGTTCGTGTTTGGTTTCCCCTAATACATTAGGGGATTTTGAGGTAAGTTGACATGTTGCAAGAGCAAAATATAACTGTGAGGCGTCATTGGTTTGTTAGCTTCCGCTATATCTGTTATATGGAAATACAAAATCAATAAGTTGTGTGATAATAAGCATTTAGGCCATAGATTATAGATGATAGATGGGATATTGTAAAGAAAACCGATGCAAGGTAGGAAACTTTTCACTTGTTGCACCTTCAATGTCCCGCAGTGCTTACATTTGGCGTTCCTATGACTTCGCTAAACTGTTAACTAATGTTGAATTTGCATAAAATATATTTTCAGGAAAGAAGTCCCTATTAAAGAACCTAAACGAAGCTGTCTCCCGCACTGTCCACCCTTAGGCGACCGTAAGAATAAAATAAGAAAGCTTCTTGAAAAGTATCAATTACAGTTGTGTCTGTACATATGCGACGTAACTTTAAATTGAAGTGGATACAGGTAAAGGTGTATCAATGACAATGATTGGTGATATATTTTCAATGTTTGTTGAAACGTTTATTTATTACTTTTAATTTTCTTATACGTACTTTTAAAGGTAATTTTTATGACATTTCCCTAGCATCAACTATGCAAAAATTTCAGTTCATATAGTGAACAGTGTGAATGACAATAGTCGTTAATTATTGTTTGATTATGTTATCATGCTTGAAAGTGGTAAGTACGTAACAAAGATTTACCTGTGAACTAGAATTAGACAAGTAAAAATACATAATTTAGTTATAGTTGTGATTAGTATTCCCTATTGAAACGATACTAAGATACAGCAATTTACAACGAGCTCGTGAATTGGATCATTGTGTCCATATATATTTCCCGACGGACCTTATGCTTATTTCTGTGACAGCTTTGGTGGACATAAATACATTCTGTGTATCCCTTAAAGCATGCTGGATAAGAATTGTAGTAAAGATACATAATATGTGATATATTCTTAACGAATGGATTCTCAAAAACGTAATATTGGTAAATGGGGTTCCGTCGGATTCTTTCTGCGTGGCATATATGGACACAAAAGAATTTAATGTAAGCCCCAATAGTGTAGCCAATCTAACACTTTAAATCTATGGTAAAAAAAGTAATTTAGTTATAGTTGTCATTAGTATTTCCAATAGCACATAATATACTAAAACAATAAATTGTAAATGTGTTAGCGTATTGAATAGAACAACTTTCTTGATAGGTTTTTTACTTAATATTTTTGCTTTTAAAGTCTACAACATTGGTGTGAGTGGTAATGAATTTTTTTATTGATGCCTACAATCAATTGAATTGGGTGGCAAATTAAATTAAGTTTTTCTTTGGGTACTCTCACATTATATATGTTATATTACACTGCAATGTTAGCCGTTTTAGAGTGAATGCAGCATGCACAATAATTGTTTATTGTTGTTTATACGTAAATAATCCTAATCATTCATATGTGATTTTTCATAATCTCTATTCTCTTACGTTTACTTTATGTAGTAAATTAGTGTATGTTATATGATATACGTAATAATAGAATATATTCATATTTACGGATTTTGTTTGTTATGGTAGAAAGTGTATCATTGATACATAAAACTCAATAAGTCTGTCTGGAGTGCTCATACATCATATTCATATTATACGTTTGGAGTTCCATAAACTGCTTGCTTATCTACCTCCATTCCATTTTACCATCAAACTCACAACGTTCACGATTGTTCACTACTACTGTCTCCGTTTCACGAAGGTGAACAACGTATTTACATAAAGGTTTTGAAAATGAAAACTTTCGTTCCTTAATTGCAAGAATTAATTTTCTGAAGTAAAGTTTACGTTCTCATATACTATCTAAAATGAAGCTAATGCGTAGGGGTTAGGTCACCTACGAAATTCTTCAATTATGACTTTATGACCTTTGGAATGTCAAAAAGAGTATATCAAAGAGGATCAGATTTCTCAATTCTGTTTTCGCGAATCAACAACACCTTAAGTAAATTTCTTTTATACGATCATGCTGGTCTCCTATAACCTCATGTTGGCTTACCTGCAAGGTCAAGGTTAGATGCTTTTCCGAACTTGGAATTTCACTATTTGAAGATGTATATATTGGTCTAATTCACGAAGTAATATATTTATTGTATCCTCGTACCTTAAAAATTATGAAAATTTTGTGTCCGCAGTAATAGTACCGTGTCTGTGTTGTGTCAGTGGTGACTTGATGCAGACACAAATTGAAATGTGTTATATGTACAGACATATGAAATCTGTACATATGTTTAAACACGGGTAGCGATACAGATAAAAACCCGCAGTGACTGTAGCGTTTAAAAGTTCAAAGACTATAGCGATGGTGATTTTTATACAAGCAATAAGCGTGACGTGCAGTATACAAATAACTATTCATTAGTAGCATGCCTTAGAGTAGAAATTTTTTCAAATTCCAAATACCGGTATAAAGTATACGCTACTGGGGGGAAGACGGAGGGGCATGTTAGGTGTCATTCGAAAGCGTAGGTCATGGAGAGTCGGTGAGTGCAGTTTTTGCTTCCGGCATATTTTCTGTTTTCGAGTTATGGACACGTGCTTGAATCGCGCTAAAAGTTTTGTTTTTTGCACCGATCTCGTTGATTACATCCTTTCTCATGTTGCCCCAATTTTTGGGGTAAGTTGAGACACTCTTAGGGCAAATACGGATATCCTTCCTACCAGCCGTCCAATCCTAACTCAACCTAAGTAAACTAAACTTAACTAGTAACACAATTACAACTACGTCAAGCATCATTGACCTATCCCTTATCCGTAATTCAACTATCAGTGACAAATCCTTTAACCATCTTTTACGTATTAGTCGCGCATGATTCAACCATTATGCAACTACCTCTCAACTATGATTTAGGGGATGGCGGTCAAATCCGGATGCACTAAGGGTGTCTCAATTTACCCCAGAAATGGGACAAAATGAGAAATTACGTACTCATCGCGATCGGTGCAAAAACACACTTTTAGCACACAATTTACAACAAAAACACAATTTAAGCAGGTACCTTTAACTCGAAAACGGAAAATATGCCGGAGCCAAAACTTCACTCATCGACTATCCATGACCTAAGCTTTCGAAGGACACTTCACATGCTCCTCCGTTTCCCCCCCTTCCGTATCGTATACTCGAACCCGAATACCTTGCAGTGAAAAAAGACGGAGTGCAAACAGCCCAGAGTGCAAAAACAACAGAAGGCAAAGGGATCTTCGAGTGCAAAACGCCGGTAACGGGTTGTGTTACGACTAAATACGACAAATACTAGGTGAATGAAAGACAGTAAACAAAGCTCGTTCCGGACTTTTGGGATTTATAACTTTTTATTTCCCTACTCTGTGGTAAAGTTTGGAAATCAATAATAATAAAATAACTAATTCTAAAAGTAAAAAATTCTGTTTAAATGAATCTTTTTTGAATCGGACAAACCACCATGAAACATATCTACATCAAAATAAATTGGTATGGCATAAGGCATTTATAAAGCATAAGAAAAATAATTTCTATATAAATCATAAATGAATGAAACTGGGTTAGAAAATAGAAAAAGTTTAACGTTACATTGATTTTAATAAAATGTGGAGACCTCATGTGCTTCATCTTTTCATGTTGAGGTTGTTTTGTAGAAAGACCTGAAGCCCACTTCCTCTGATTGTTTTATGGAGCTGCAAGAGAAAAACAAAACATTAAAAATCGGTAAAAACTTGAATATACATTACGAGCATCATCATGACCATAGTCATAGCATAGACAACTCATTGCTATTGGACATGCAACATAGTAACTCAAAACTTTGGAATGCATTGACTAAAATTTGGAGACATGAAAACTCCATATAAAAAAATAAAAGCTTACTAAATTGTATGAGATGTGCCGGAGATGGAGGACTATAACCATCATTACTGCTCCCGTTACTCGGAGCAGGGGAATTCGGCGGAGTATTATTGTAGGCAATACGGCATCTGACATCTCGATCAAGAGTTGTAAGCTTGTTGGGATGGATGCTGTTAATTAGTTAGAAAATTGACTAAATTAGATACATAGAGTCGCAGACAAAAACTCCTACTACGTCATTTCAAGCACAGAAGTTAGATGATCAATCATGTGGAAATTATATGTGCGATTGTACAATGGAATATTTTATCGGATATACAATTGGAATATCTACGCTGTAATAATATACTTACGCAGCTCCAAGGCTTAAACGTTCCCTTTCCAAGTCGGACCCAGATTGGGGAACCGTTGTTCCAGTGACGCCAAGTGAACCTCGTTGTAATTGGGGCTCTTGTGAAAGAGAAGCCATGCCACTTGGGTTCGAAGATATGCCATTTTGCGGTACCATAGCCCTTTGAGCAGAAGGGTATACCCCGAAGTTGATGGTTGCGCGTCCTGTACCCATCACGAAGACGTTGAGAGCGCTGCTTTGGCTGATAATCATGTGATGAGACGGAGTTTCACCTTGTGGAACTGCTGTAATAACCGAGTTAAACTGAGACTGACCATTTCCGTTTTGTGGATCGCCCATGATGAACAAACTGTGCTAATTTGAAACTTTTGAATGGTTAGGGCAGTAATTATTATTGACAAATATGATTGGCAATTTAAGCTAATTGTGAAACTGGTTGTCGATCTCAAGAAACGTTAGGCTTGCAACTACGCTGACGATTTGAGAGGAAATATTCACTTTTTACTAAGAGGCACTTGCAAGGAAGTAACGAAATTGAAATGAAATGAGGACTGAAGCAGCGTAGAGTTACACATTAACCCTGGTCATTTCCCGAAGGTTCAAATCCAATCGAACGAAAAACGATTTATTTATATTGATGACCGAATTCAAAATTTGCATTGGAATGGAAATGCAGAGTGAGTAAGAAACTCATGGCAAAGTCATGGGTCCCCTACACTGCATCAAGCTCCTTTCACCTTTTAATTCTTATCGCTACGGAAGCGAATAACAAGACTTACAAAGATTATGAAAATCTACAACAAAGCGAAGCACTTCTTCTTATCAGCACTCAACATTCTCTCATTTGCATTAGTATGGTCAAGGAAAATCTTGATCGATTGCTGCATTCTTTTAGTTATCCTCAAATTCGTTACAAAAGATCCTTTTTAATATAGTTTGGGATGCTTTGCTTCATGTACATTGTTATATCTTGTTTACCTGTATCTACATCCAAATCGAAGCACATCCATATCCAAGTCTGTCTATGAAACTATTTTCCCCCATGAAAATGTTGATTTTTGCTAATGCAACAATGAGCAAGGCATCAAATATATCTGGTATCTAACTTCCAAGCAATGGATAAAGCAGGATTGTTCGTAGAAATTTTTATTTCATGTGTTCTATATATGATGCAATGAAGCGGATGGTAGTACATAATTGTTATCCAGGCAAAAATAAGTTTCAAGTAAGATGTCGAAGAGTAAGATTCAAGATCTGATAAAACTCCATTAAAACGAGAAATTGTTAGGGGCTATATGAGAGAGTGGTTCAGAAACCAGGAAAATGATTATTTTATTCGCAATTAAAATGCTAATGTTGAAGTTAGTTAACGTCATTACAATACTGAATCTGGTTTTCATCAAACAGTAGCTACTAGCTTAACAAAAATTATACATCAACGAAAGGGAGGAAGCAAGGGGCATTGAACTATAGGTTCACAATAAATAATGCTAACAAAGGAAAGCAATGAAGCCTAATTATCATGCAAATGGAAAAAGGTCGGGAGGAGATAACAATAACAAGATAAAGCTTTCCTATGAAATGGCAAAAATTCCAGCGCTGAAAAAGATTGTTTTATCTCCGTTTGTTTCTTTACTTATGCTTTTAACATCGAGCCTAGTTTATATATGTATTTGAGTGGACGTAAAAAGCGTAAGGCTTTCGTTTCTCTCTAGATCCTTTTCCTTCCTTCTCACTTACATGCGCCTAGTTTCGTATTTCGTTGTATCCATAAAGTTCTCGTTTGATCAGAAAAGTAATAATTTCTTTCTCAAAAAACTCAAAGTTTCATGCACGAAGAAATATCGTCCTGTTCACCGACGCAGTTAACTGCCAATTGAACGTTTGACTAATTCATATAAATATTTTACTTACAGCATAATTTGCCATCATGGATCGTCGCACGACTACCAATGGTAATGGAAATGGTATATTTCCAACACCAACTCAAGCAACGGCAACTACAACGGCTGCGACTGGAACACCAACTCAAGCAACGGTAACTACAACGGCTGCGACTGGAGGTCTTCCTTCCACAACCATGGTCTTGCCTCCAGCTCCACACAGTGCTGTATTTGTTTTTGTGATAGCCTCAGGAAATGCAAATGTCAACATTTACACTGGTGGCCAATCAGGAACTGGGAATGGAAGGAACTCCGCTGGAACCAACGCCTTGTCAGCATCTCCTGCGCAACAGCAACAGCGTCAAATGCAACAACACTCGATTGGAGCTACTGCATTGACCAGTCCACCTCCGGAGCCTCGTATAAATACGGCTCAAGACATCACCTCTGCTGTGTAAGAAAATTATTTGCATTTGATGAAATATATTTTGCGTGGAAATGACGCTTGTGTAGAGAGTGCACTTTAGATAATTATAATATGATGTATGTATCTACGCATTTACAAACGTTTTATCAATGCACCAAACTAACTCAATTGATTTTTAAATCATTCCAGTGTACCACCCACGTGTTCCGAAGACTCTGATGACGATCGTCCTTCAACAAAGAAAAGCGTTACGAAGAAGTCAACTCTGACTACTCGACGACGACCAACGTAATCCTGGAATTTCCTCAACCCTTTCAAATGTGGTAGAGGGTCAAACGTGGTCGGGAGTTTTTGATTGAGTAAGTATATTCATCTACAATTGATATTTTGATTACTAAGATGCGCAACCCTATCATGGGTTAACCAGTAATGTTACTTCGTGTCGCCTTTTCATGTTCATTTTGTGATTAAATATTGCTGTTCATTCATTTCTTTTAACAGTCAACAGTTTTCCGTATTACCTTCATCGGTCCACTTTCTATATTAATTCATCAGTTCACCAACCTCACTGCTGTTACCGATACGTATTTTTTCCTGAATTCAGTTAATATTTAAAAAAACATAAATGTTTAGTTTGATCATGATTTTGTTATTTATAAAACAATAATTGGTTCTACACATTAACTTTCAACTTTCCGTTACTCGAAAATTTTCAATAAAGTTAGGGCTTTGCCTAAAATAGAAAGTAGAGACTCATTGTGCTGAAATAAATATTCATTTGTGTTTGTATAAGATTTCCTGTGTTATGGTAAACTTGTTTCCTCTACCTCGTTGATCTCATCCTAGACGACTTCTTGGCTCTCATAAATGTTTGATAGAAGTTAATACCTTTTCCAAATGTCATGCATCATCTTTACTTTGCATTTATCACATCCAAATTGCAATTGCAATGCCCTTTGATTGGAATTAAAATATCTTATATAATTCATAATGATCCCTGTGCTACATTGCCAACCACTGAGCCCTTCAACAGTCATCCGGTGGGGGATATGATTATCCAATATGAGGAGAGGCTAGTGAGAATGAAGAGGGGGTAAAGCTGAAGCATTTTTTAATGCTTAACCGATATAATAATGATATTTGACAATCTTATCTTGGTATCCATGCAAGAAGATAAACATGAAATCTCTCAAAATAGTAATGTCCGCCATGTGCCTAAAATGGAATAAATGCTCAAATCCATGATAAATCTAAGTCAGTGTGTTGTAACAGCGACAACACAAATTTATTTTATTATGTACAACTGATGCCAACTAAACGAATTACTAACAATTACTAATGATACTCCCTCCCACCAACAAAGTTCATCAGGATTTCAAAATCATAACAAAAAAGTATCAAGGAAAATGAAACGAAAAATAAGAGTATTTATAAAAAACTGCTTTTCATTGACTGCTGACCTCCTGACACCTGAAATAAAGGAAAAAAGAATACTTGACTTTCGATATAGAAAAGGATTTTCAATCGTATTGAAGTTCTTATTTCCTAAGTCTTGACAGCAACGTCATTTTACGTCAAACTTAATCTAATTCAGCATACCTTTTGTCTTCCTTGGGTAAATTCCAAGGCCAAACCTGATATTTACACACAGGTCTTCCCTCATCGCTGAAGCAGTTGTCTTCTTCTACCAATGGCATTGTAGGGGATGAATAAATTGATGGAGATGGTGATTCCTCCCTTGGTATAGTTACTGATGAGAGGTCTGGTATATTCCTAATGCGTCCACGTCCACGGCCAAATACTTGAGGTGGTGAAGGAGTTTCTATTAAATCTGAAGCGGGGATCTTCATTGATTTTAGAGTTGAAGTTGAAGATAACGTTTCCTTCGCTGTTACAGATGATGAAGATTCCTCTGGGCTTGAAACTGCTGCTGATGCTTCCTTTAATTCAGTACGGGGAAGTTCCATCAACTTTGAAGGTGTTGTTTCCCTTAGAAGGTGAAGTTCCATCAACTTTGGAGTTGCTGCATCCCGTGGAGGTGGAATATCCATCAGCTTTGGAGGAGAATTTAGCTCGGGAAATTGAATATCCATCAGCTTTCGAGGCGAATTTAGCTCGGGAAATTGAATATCCATCAACTTTGGAATCGATATTTCCTGTGGAGTCGGAACATTCTTCAACTTAGGTTCTGAGGTTTCTTCAGAATTTGGAGGTACAATCGTCCCTGTTGGTAGGGGTGGTAACACCTTTTCCATTGCCGATGATTCAACGGGTTTCAAACCAAGTGTTGGGAGTGATGCCCCTTCCGTTTCCTTGAAGACCTCCTTCTTTGTTGCTACAGAGTTGATCATGGTTACCTTTATTCCAAAATTGAGGTTGTCTGTTGACTCCAATAGAAAACCACTTCTATTCACCTGCCCCCGGAAGCTTGAGACTGGTAATGGAGACCGTAGGTATTGAAGAAAATACGATTCCACAAGTTTCCCTCGACGGTCTTCAGGCTTCCGAATATATACGGCCGTTTCTGAAATAAAACCGAAATAGAATATATACAAGTGACAGACACCTAGAAACATATCTCATCAACACACATTCTTCTTCAGTTGGTTTCGACTTACCAGGCATTTGAGAAAAATGAGTCCAGAAAGAGTCAGTCAATCGAACGACTTTGACCACAAAGTTCAGTCCTTCTCCTTCCTTCAGATCTCCTTTCAAAACGTCCACATAGAGGGATAGGTAGCGCACCCGACAGTCACCATTTGTCACTAATTCAAACTTGTCGAAGTAGAACCGAAGTGAAATTTCTTTGCCATCTCTGCCTTGAATCTCGACAACACAGTTGGCGTCACCGGCAACTGCTTCCAGGTCGATCAAAGAGTTGATACCTGGCAATATCCAAACTACCCTTTCTTCAGATCCCAACACCTATAAGAACACAAACAATAAAATGAGCTTTCAGAGACAACTGGTCAAACAACGTAAATAATAATCTCATCAAATATAATTGCAAAATGAACAATTAAAAATGCACCTTTGTACTAGTTGTCTTTGGACAGTCACTATAATCGAAATCGTAAGGATCCTCCCTTGAAAAACTCCCGTATACTTCTACATTTCCCTTTTCCATCTCCAAGTCGCTTTCCTAAAAACATAAACAAAAAAAATAGAAAATGTTTCTTTTCCGTCTTTCATCTTTGATTACTTTCGCCCCCTTGGGTGGTCTCGCTAGCCAGTTTTAGTTTTTAATAGCGTTACAAATATTTAACTTCATAAGTAAAACTACTTACCTTGTCTGAGTCCGTTGAAGTTGAACGTTTTTTATCAGCCTCCATTCTCCTTTCGTATTCCCAGAGCTCCTTAGAAGATTCGTCTCCAAAAATTCCCAAGTTTTCAAAATAGTGACTAATTGTACCGAATTTTAAGTTTCAATGTTTCCTGGAAAATATCCCTTTCTTTCTCACGTTTAGCTTTCCCACTTTGTACGCTTGACGCTAGAACCTCTGATGACTACGAACGTCTAGTCTGGCGGAACGCTGAACACCGAATGACAAATAGGAACGACGTACGTTTCTCTATTTATTTACCTGTTTGTAAACGAGAAGCGGAATTGCCCACGGCCCACACACGCAGCTCTTACCTTACGTATATTCTGACTTCTTTGTTTCGTTTCTGTACGTTCTGTCTTTTGGACAAAAGACAAGATAAGAGTAAGACTTATTATAGAGCATTGTGCATTGACCATGAACTACGGTCAACGGTCATTTGTAAACCATCAAGAGCTTAGGTCACCGAAAAAGAGTTTAAAATACAAAAACGTACGAAAACTCAGGATATGGGTTAGACAAATTATGAATATTTGACATTTACTTATCATCCTATAAATCAATTTGCATATATATATATATATATATACTTATAAGATGGATGTACAAGTACATAATATGTGTAGGTTGCCAGAGGACATGTCATATATAACACGGTACTGCAGACATACTTTATTCTACAAATGAATGTCAAATGTTAAACAACGTTTTGTTTCAGATTGTACTTGAAGATTTTGAAGTTAAATATACCGTGTACCACAATATTGTTTTAATTGTAGTAAGAACTCGAAAGACGTAATTAAAATTTTCCAATGTGTTTTGTGTGCATACAAGTTATAAAACGTCATTAGTCCGATGGAACAATAACACCATTCGTAGTTTTGTGTTGTGGTTCCATCCACAGACTTATAGTTGGCATTGATAAGTCTCATAATTTCGTGAGCTCGAAACTTCAGACTCTACTTGTAACGATAGAGTACCCTCACTTATTTTTTCTGGAAAGTTAAGCATAAAAGTCATATCATAAGAACACTTTATAAGGAAGGCAGCAGAGCTTGAGTTTGTGAACACAGTTTTGTATTGTTTTAGTTCTGTAGTTCTTCGAGTGATTTCATCATTTCTTCGTAATGAAAAGTAATGTGATACGTACATGTTTAATGATCCTGTCAACTGCATGAAGGTGACATAAAAATGTCCAGTGAAAAAAAGTGCACATTTGTAAGCTATATAGTTAGCATGTACCCAACACCCGGTGAAATAAGAAATATAGCTCATGTTACGTAATGAGACGACATTTACTCGTGATGTTGTTGCACTCACACTAGACCTATATGCAGTTAATTTTGGTTGTGTTTCTTATGTCCACAGGAAAAGAATCAGTTATTTATTAAGAGTAAACGTTTTGAATTGAGAAGCCACACATCTTGTTTGTTCATGGACACGTTGATTAAGAAAGAATATAAATTCGTTATTCGAGTTTTTGTTTCGAGTTTGTTTGTTGTTAAAAGTGTTTGTTTCGAATTTTTCTTCACAGCTCAAGTTTTTACTTATTAAAGTGTATTTGTGAACATTTCCTTTTCAACCACTTGTGGCGTGGACACCGAGGGTTGGTTTTTTAAACGTGGATGGTAAGTTTATTTTGTGTTTTTAAAAATCACTTTGAGTTTGTAGTTTGAACCTACAGGCATGGGATACAGTCTTATTAGTCAAGCCATGTAATTTTCTTAACCTTAGGTGGATTACCTAATGTTCAATAACGCGTGATGCATTTTGTAAAAACATGATTACTACTGCTCAGTAATGTAATACCCTTGCCGCTCACCCGTCTTTGTTTATACTATGATATCCACATTCGTACGTGTTTGCTTTATTTTTCGTCTTGCCATTATTACTACAATTGTAGATATTCTTCAATTACAATTTTAAGATGCACCACTGGTTACTCTTATTCTGTGATTGAACGTAATTGAACAGTAGTAAAGTATTTTAACAGGCATACATTCAAATTGCAGTGTTCTTTGCACTACTAAATTTATTAGCAGTTATTATTTCATAAAATAAGAGTTTTTGCATGACCTTCTTCTAACTAAAGTCGCACACAGCGCATTTGATTGAAAGCTGATCGAAACTTGCAACATTCCGGAGTTGGTTTCAATTGTTCGGCATTTTACCCCACTTCACGAAAATACTAATCTAAGTGTAAGTAAATGTTGCTTATCGTTAGTAACTAATAGATGGACTTGTTGATGTTTGTACGAAGGGGAGACCACATTCCTCAAATATTATATCCTAATAATCCTTTAGAATTTGAGCATGTTGCTCGGTTTGTTAGCTTCCAATTCTGAAGAGAGAGAGAGAGGGAGAAAAGGAGTTTTATTTCGTGGAACAAGTCAACACGCGTGCATACGTAAGAAGTTAGAATCCTACCTCGTGAAGTTAAGTTTGAGACTAGTGGAAATACAGTGCTGTTGAATGAGTCAAGTCATATACATATTTTGCTAGTATTCGTGTGTTATCTACTATTGCATTACGCACAATGTAACTGCTCCGTGGGATGATAATATTCATCCGTCTCGCCCACTCGCATATATATACTTTGTTTATGAATGCTCACATATTTTTTTCAAATTTGCATATCTTGTGCTTGTAATTCATGTGAATGTTCTACGATTTTCAGATGCACAATGTCATCCTAATTCTATAATTGAACAACCTTGTTTCTGCAGTACAACTTTCAACTGGCTTTCTTTTTAGTATCAAGTTTATCAACAGCGTTAGATTGAATCATTAAAGGTAAATACGATGAAGAGCATAAATGTTTCTTTCAGGTTTAAAGCATCCACAACCTTTAGAAATGATAAGCATAGGCATTCGTGATTTGGTAGCGTATATTTCTCAATTTAACGACAGCAAGTAATACGAGAAAGCTGGCATTTATTTTCCAATAGCTTTATTAAAAGCGTTAGATTGAGTCCTAAACCATAAATAGCGTTAATAAATTACTTATCAGCGCATTAATTTTTATTTCAGGCTTAAAGCATCAAACAAGAACTAAAACCTTGTGAAAATGACGACCACAAGCCTTCGTGATCTAGCAGCGTATGTATCTCAGTTCAACTACACCACCTACTACGAGAAAGTTATCTTGCGCAACTGCCCAGTTGTAATTGATGGATGCGACTTGATGCAGTTTCTATTCTTACGTGGTCTTGAAGAAGCAATTGTTGAAGTGGGTGCAAAGGACAAGAATCCCAAAGGATCAGCAAGGAAAGGTGTTCCTAATCCCCACTGGTTTGGAGGAGATTGGGAAACGTATGCTCGGAATGTCCGCAGTTTCTTCCAGGACCTTAAGAAATGTGAAATAACTCCTATTGTAATCATGGACGGCGCTTTATCTACCATTGCAGCGATGAAGGAAGAAGCAGAACTGCATGAAGACCCATTAGACAGCTTGAGACTTCAAGGTTATCCTGGGAAAACGTACACACCAGTTTTTCTTAAGGTTTGTTACGCTATAATGAATTTAAATATCATTACCTTCGTCAAAATGCATAAGAAATGGAATCCATGACTTGTATTAAGCATCAAGTTTTTAACCACTTGATTTTTACTTTTGTAGACTGTTTTCTTGGAGGTTATGGTGGAGCAAAGCATTACTTGCTTTCAAACTTTGATGAGTTCGGAATACACAATTGCTTTTGTTTCTCAGCAATTGGAAAGTTGTTTTATTCTCAGCTCAAAAACGGACTTTCGACTATTCATTAACAACAAAACTATCAGATTCCAGTCCCTGAAATTCGCAAAAGTGGCTAGCGGAGACACAGTTCAAGAAGGGCGAGAAGGGCAATGACGCTGATCAAAAAGTTGGCAAAGCAAATTCAAGAAAAGTTTGGACCCTACAGGCTGACTATATATTGGTTCATCGACTTTGTGATGAAGAGTTTCAACTGAAAGACAGAAGACTTCTACCCTTGGCAGCTGTGATTGTGGAAAATGAGTATATCTACAATAAGGCGGTTGTCACTTTTCAGGGCCTCTCGACTTCACGTCATCAGGATGACACGCCTTCAAACAGGATCGCGAATCTTATGAAGTGGTTGGGACGTAAGCGTTCATTAGACGAAGGAATAACCTGTTTAATGCGACTTCTGCCTGAACCCAAGCGCTTGAGGAGTAATTGGATTATAAACAAAATAATCAAGATGTACGAGGGAGTGAATGGCGAGTTGGGAGTGTGGTTTGCCATACAAAAGAAGTTGGACACTTCCGCCTGGACGAATACAGAAGAACTAAACTTGGAATTCAGTCGTTTGCCTGTGAACGATACAGAAGCACAAGCACCTGCTGCAAAATCAGATTACCCCAATGATTGGCTGCCTTTCGAACCACGTGAAATGGAAGAGATTGATTATGCAGAACTCAAGGAAGCATGTGCAACTACAGAAAATAAGAGCCACTATTTGATGGAAGAGAAATTCAGGCAGCACACTGATTCGTTAGAATTTAAGGCTTGTCTCGAAACTTCACCACAATGGTTCATTAATGCACACAGAACCTGTGAGTTCCAACCATATTTATTAAACCTCCATAAAAATTTTCGAATGACATTCAATCCGCAAGTGGAATGGTGGGAGGGTGATAATTGTCACGAGATCGCCCTTCTCATTATTCTGGCTACAGCAACCATCCTGATAGATCAGGATAACGACTTGACTATTACAGGTCGCGGATGCGTTTGCCCATATACGAAACCATTGAGTCTTCTATCTCCTACTGCGATGGAATTTGTTGGTGGTAAGTTGCTAACTATGTACTCTAATGGAAGGGCCCTAAACAACGAATTTAAAGCAGAATTGAATAAAATTGTCACAGTAAACAGTGAGACGGCACAAAATAAAGTTTCCAAACCCCAGAAATTAGCACTTATAGAAAATGCGTTGTTTGGGTCCAACTTGTCGATTCGTATTTATGTACAAAGTTGGCCTGCCCCTTATCGAATTTGGATCGCATGTCTTCTCCATTACGTTAGAAATATTTGTGGAAACGATGATTTTGAAATGCGAGAGGTAGTGTCCGTAGCATGTTCAACTTTTTTATGCGTTATAAAAAATTTGCTGGCTAACCCAAGTGAGTTGAAATCCAGAGCCTCCTCCTCAGGTCAACAGGGCCATGAATTCTATGCGCTTTATCAGAAAGCCATGAAAGAGTCTCCTGAAAAGTTGAAAATCATTCGGGAGTTCTATCAAAAGCATGAGGATTTCTCTGGTGTAACTGGGGCGCCATTTATTCAGTCTTATAACATCAAGCTTTCCCATATCATGTCCGAATTCCAGTGCGTAGTTTTTCATACGGAGATGCTAAATACCTTGTTAGAGAAGCCATACAAGTCTCCAAACATTCGTTGTAGCATCAATAATTTTTTTATTTACAATCTCGCTCGTGTAATTCAGCATGATTTTTTTCAACCTGGAGCTGAATTAAGGGATTTTGGTATAAAGCTGTTAGAAACGTGCGATGTTCAGGAGTTAATTCCAATTGTTCTGGAATTTGTTTCCGAATGCGTAAAAATGTATTTATAAATTGTTGTTCTTTACTAGTCAATGGATTGGTTTCTTTATATCATTGAGTTTTTTCGAAAATAGTTAAGATAGTTAGATAAGTATCACGCATAAATTATTGTAATTCATTGTATGACTTTTTATTCCACTAATGACAACAAAGTGAAAGCATAGAGTTTTAAGAGATTGATTGTGTAGTTTTCTGAAAGTTGTAAAACGTAATTTTATTAAGTACAGATGAAGGAAGATTTTGTCCATTTTATGGATGATTAAAATCAAATGCTGTTGCGGCTAATTTGGAATAAATATAATTGTAAGGCTACTTTACGTATCAATTAGAGGCGCCATTAGCCTGTACAGTATATATAGACATATAATATAAATGTAAATCACAATAGTAATAATTAATATAAAGTATAAATGAGTTCCATGAATGTTTTCTTCAAACGACAATAAAATGCAGTTGAAACGGGAAGCCAAAATGAATGCATTCATTTTTAATGGATGAAGAGCTTTACTTCTGCATTATTTGTCTACTTGACAATATTGGCTGAGGTGAAATGTAAATATATATTTTCGTCCGGTAACAAAGGTTTTACATGACACTGTTTATATAAATCGATGGAAGTTATAATTGTGTATTTGTAATTAGCAAGTAAGTCCATTATTTTATGAGGTTACATCGTAATCGTATCGTATTGTATTAAAAGTTATTTGTAAAAAAATGTGATTATATGCAATACAGTCTTGCAGCTCTTTCCCTGTTTGTATGTAATGTAAAAACACCATCATCGTTATCTTTTCTGCATTTTATTGTCATTATCATCCATACCCACTAATGAGCTATTTTCATACGTAAAATATGAATTTTATGCTGACTACATAAAAGCCAATCATCAGAAAAATTTGGAGAAAGTGTGAAAATTATAGTATATACAAACAGTGATGAAAGTATTGAGCTAGCAACCGTTTTCATCTCATTTAGTTTAATGACAAACCAGACTACATTTTCACAGTTCGTTGGAAGTTTGTAGACACAACAGCGAAACAATGATTTGATATTTATTTAATTGTTCTAATCATATCTCCTCAAAACCTGGGATTCCGATTCTATTCCACTTCATAATTAGTATAGCTTTAAAATTCGATTCAATATAGCAAGAAAGATCATTCATTTACTGCTCTGCTTTGTAAATAGTATGAAATTAACATTATCACTTTTCAGATACCGTGAGTTGCATTTTAAGCTGTTTCTTTATAACCGTTGCATCTACTATCCTCAAGGTCAGTTTTATAGCATCAAATGAGCATTTTAGTAATGGAAATCTCACTTGACAAAACAGAATTTTAGCAATGCTCACACTCAAAAATACGTAGCATGCATGCATTCATTCATTAGGAATCCTCACGTTTAATAATTGTGTGTTTGAAAATTGAACAAACCATAATGGTTGTAAGCAAATCACACTCTAGACGAGACAATAGTTGACATTGTTCTTTCTCACGAATAAATTTTAGGAGCCATAATTACGATACATATACATAACAGTATGAGTAATGGCTTAAGTTACCGAAGAAATCGTTACATTTTGTATATTTTGTTATACAGTTATATTTTGTATGTATACCATATTTTGCAAGTTCGCAGGTGTCAACTCTACTCGGATCGAAAGAGTATTCCATGTATCCTCACGACTCACTTATTTTTTTATAAAGTTACGCATAAGTAGAAGTCATGTCATAAGCACTCTTTATAAGTAAAGACGCAGAGTTTGATATTTCTTGTATTGTATTTTGACTATCAACTATAGTCAAGCTATGCTTCCTCAAGTGATTTCATCATTTCTTCAGAATGAAAAGTAGAGTAATAACGTAATAAGTATATGCGTAATATGCCCCCTCCGCATGAAGGTGACATAAAACTTCAAAGCAAAAATAATCGTCCAGTTACAATATGTAGTATGTATGTAGTATATAAGTGCAAGGATGCCGCTGTTTTCGTTAAGAGAGTTGAGAGTTGAGAGAGATGATATACACTAGTCGCATATGCAGTTCACTTTGGTAGTCTTTCTTATGTCCATAGGAATACATTTAGATGTTCACTCACAGTAAATGTTTTGAATTGAGAAGGGGCACATCTTCTTGTTTTTTCGTTACGCTAAGGATTCAAAAATAAAAAGTAACTTGGTGATACGTGTTTTCGTTCGAAACCTGTATCAAAATTGAAATTTTTAGTCATTAAGGAGGATCCTTTAACATTCCCCAATCAATCCCTTGTGGCGTGGGCACTGGAGGTTGGCTCGTTGGCTTATTTAACGTGAAGGGTAAGTTTATTTTGTTTTTTTTGGAATCATTGTGAGTTTGTAGTTTGAACGAGTAGCTACCATGCGTTCCGATCTGGGTGGCGTGCCTAAAATGCTTAGGTATTATCATGTGCATTGGTTTAGCTGCTTATTACGTCACTTAAAGGTTATGAGTAGATGCGTACACCTTGTAAGTACATGCATATAATCATATAAAGTATGCTGCATTTCGAAAGGGGTAAATGTACAACGTAATTTGTGTACAACAAATTATACGCAAACAACTAAAAGCCCTCTCCTCAAAATTATGAAAAAAATACAAATGAAAACCAAGTGTCAGGTATTATGTTGTGAATCACACAATGTGCAAAATTGTTAGAAAATTTTCTGGTTTATAAAACGCAAAATACGAATATACCGTAGAGTAGTAATGTGCACACAGGTGTGTACATGTAGGTAATGGTGTTTATATAACCAGGTGCGTTAACTATCAATGTTGAATTATAGATAAATATAGCTATAAGATAATCAAGGTAGGAAAAATTTTAAATACTGCTTGGGAAAAGTCTTTTTTAAATACATTTTAAAATTCATCGTGGTTTCGGATGAGAGATAATTTGTATGTACATTATATAATAATGTGCTGGGATGATAAGAAATTATAGCAATATTGAAATTGGTATTCGTGATACTGTGTAGTTACAACGTACTAACATTCATATTATATGCAGGTGTATTAGATCCTCATTTCATAATATGATACGTTTACAAAACTTTATCTACTCAAAAAGTGCTATTTCGTTGCCGGCCGCATCACCTTCGCCTTCACGCGTTGTGATGTCAAATTGTTTTGTATATTGACTGGTGTCGTTAGAAAATGGCTAAACTGCATTTACTTCCGGGAATACTACTATATTGCTGAACCGATTCATCTTCTAAAAATGACTACTGGGTTAACTAAAAACTGTTACAATGTAGAGATGGTGGTTTACTGTATGGGTTTTCTGTCATTACGATTTGAATAAGGTGCTTGAATAAAATCAGTTTAAGAATTATCAAGATTCAACATTATGGAGTTTTATATATATGTACTTACATTTACTTCTCAAGTTTAAAAAATCAAATGCATGCAAAATATTGGTATGGTTTACATTAAAAAAAGAAAAAACCGAGGGTTACCCTCTAATAAAAACTATAGAATTACATAATTGTCACTTGTGAAGATGAAGTCACATGTCATGAATTCGGAGATTTTACTGTACAATGCTGGTTGTCCCGCATGACCACATCGGGATGGTCCTAATGAGACAACTCCGAGTTGGAAAATACGGATTGGACCTCCCAAACTCTTGGGACGGAGTGGCATCATCAATGGCCCTTCGCTGTCCTGTTGGGTACGGAATTAATGCATTAATGTTAAGTTGCATAAATGTTTGTTGCGAAGTTCCATGAAACACTAATATAAAATGAAACATTCCTCTGATATGAAAGACAGCCAAAAGTCATTAGCTTTCGGTTTGACTCAATAAAACATAGGAGCATCTTTGCAAAAAAAGAACAAGAGCTTACCCCTTCCGTTGTCCAAGTATTCTCCGAAGTTTTCTTTATGAGCGTAAAACCTATTACACTCCTTCATAGATACTAGGCCAAGCTTAACATACTGGAGAACTGGAGCACTGTCCGGAGAATCATATGCTAAACGTCCCCATCCAGCTACAATCAATCTGTTCCCTTCTTTTGAGTTGACCTTCTGCAGCTTTTCCCCATGAGGGATGCAAACTGGACTAACAAATTCTACATAAAATTGGAGAGGTTTCCTCCATTTTATAAATTTGTATTTGAAATTGACATCAATCAAATCAAGCCATATAATTTGTAGTAGAAAAATTATATTTATCGTACGTCCGAGAGCTGCATGTTTCTTTAGCCGAATAATGGCTATGTCATTTTCCCTGCTTTTCTGTTTGTCATAGTCTTCATGTGGAATGATTTTATCAATTTCCATATCCTGAACTGGAGGTGCACAAACCTTACTTCCTGACTCCACTTTTTCACAATCCTGGGTGGTTCTTTATTCGTATTCCCCAAGACGAACCACTTTCCTAATCAATCAATTTTTATTTCTAAGGTTAGGCTTTAATGCTTAAATGCTATGGGAACATGGAACTTGTAATAGAATGCTTATGGAACAGATTAAACTTACAGTTGGTATCCATATGGCAGATTAGTTACGCACTATGTTAGAAATGCAGAAATTATTCAGAATAAATTAATCCTAATTATGGTGGTTTGTTAGTTTGGTAACAATTGTGTTGTTGTGTATCTACCTTTTCTCTAAGAATGCGGTTCAAGTTAAAGTAGGAAAGCAAGCTATTAAATAATCTTCTCTTTCCGCGTCCACGACCCGTTTGAGAAATAGTCAAAGTACAAATATCGTCACCGGGGTCCTTTACAAAAAATTAATGTCTTCACAAGTCTATGCTAACACATCATGACGTATACCAACTCAAAATTTCTGTAGAGTTGCAATGAGAAGTGTTTTATTTGACCTACAGACACACGAGAAGTCTACTTATTTTGAATATTTTACTGGACAAATTCAACAATCTAGGAGATTTTTCCTTGTCACTTAAATACAAATTTACTTAAGTATCGTAATTAGCTCATTTTCTGAAGTAAGTCTTATTAGCTGACACCATCTCACGAGTTTAACTATTATGCGGCCTATTTTAAATCCCTGTACTCAAAATTGAATATTTCACATAAATGTTTTGAAAAAGTACAATGAGTTTCCGGTTCATAAGTGTTATCGCCAAGAAGCGACCAGTCATTACACTCAATTCTCAAAGCCGACCTTAACATTCTTATGAAAGCTTGTAATTAGGTTACTTATCTGCGCCAAACCAACTCCATATGACTCTTCTAAATTGGAGCACATCAAATGACACCAATGCCGCAGGTATAAAAATAGGATTTCATGAGCACATCAATTCATTTGGCTTGTCATCACCGGACGAGTTATCACGTCAGCTCCTTCGACTAGGAACTTTTGACCTGAGTAAAATTGGCTAACTGTAATTTTAAAAGAATATTTTTTTGTTTCCGGCTGCTTTAGTAAATATACTTTTGAAATATTAAAACAGTATTTGGGAACTTGAGTCTGAAATTAATTTTTTCATTTCATAACTTTCTCTTTTCCTGTAAATAGATTAAAAGGATTTGAAATGGCATCTGGGTCGAGTGACTCCAACAAGGTACCAAGAAAAACGAAGAAGAAGAATGGATATTTCATATTCATGGAGGAACGCAAAACTTCATTGGAGGCATCCTTTGGAAGGAAGTTGCCAATGAAAATGGTGGCTGAACTCTTGTCGGATGATTGGCAGGTAGTGCAATTTTGGAAGGTAAATATTTGTTTTTAAAACAAGCAATTTCTTACTATTAATATTTAACTAATTTTGCAGAAATTTTCATCACAGCAAAAAGAGGAATATAAACGAAAAGCTCGAGAGTTTAATGAAATCCTTCGGGGCGTGAAAGAACATGAGAATGCTGCTAAGAAACAAGAAGAAATGCAGAGGTTAAATTCAAGTTTTGCTTTACTGATACATCCCATTTTTTCATATTTTAATAAATTAAAATGAATCTATCTTAATAATGACCCTACTTAATTATAATTTTCAGGGACTTGGAGAAACAGATAAAGCAAATGGCACTGGAAAAACAACAAAACCAAAACATTCTTGGCGTCTGGAAAATGTTTTCTTCGGGGGATTGGATTGCTAAGCCAATTGTAATCTGCAGCTTTTCTGTGTACTACAAGCCGAATGATTCAAAACCAGATGAGAAGTTCATTCCAGCGGAAATAGGTCTTACAGCTTTTTCTTTGGAGCAAGGAGTAATCGATAACTATGCACGGATTATTGATCCTGGCAAGGGGAAACTATTTATTTTATGACAATGATATCCATTTTAATATTCGCACTGTTTATACCACATGACGAAGCACATTATTTATAATTCAGTTTAATGTTAATTTTGCATTTCATCTGTCTGCTTCTGCTTTAGGTGAAGATGCTATTCCAAAACGACAAGAGAAGCAGGTTCAAGAGACGGTGAACAAACTTGGAATTCCGGCCATTGGCACACAGGAACAATTAACAGATTGCATGGGAATTGTGAATGTCTTGGAATGCTTTTTAGAGCAGGTAATTACCCATATATACTGACAGATATCTACCATTTCCGTAATATATTGAGGGCAACTTGTAATCTTCATGATTTTCTTCTTCTTTTTAGTATTGTAACCGATCACAAGGAAGTTTGTACGTTTTTGCGTTCAGCAGAGACTTGAAAGCAACTGAAAAATGTTTGGAATGGATTTTCGCTACTGCTGGTAAAATATTATATGTTTTTTTATAAAAACTAAAACTTTGGACGATTACGATGTTTGAATGTTTCTTGTTTAGGTCGCAGTATTCCCGTAGATGTTCTAAACCTCAGTCTCTACTCTCACGTGGCATCTACGCAAAATAATCTTGGGTATAGACCTGTAACGAGGGAGGAAATTGCTGTATTTGGACCATCCATCCGTACAAGGACGTGCGTTCAGTGGGGATCTGATACCGAATCTTTTATCCAATCTTCTGGTACCAAGCCATCCATCTCTCCAAATCGTTCTGTCGGAAAACCATTGAATGGACACTTCGTTTATCCCGTTCGCGTTCCTCTGTCATTGGCTTCTTATGGAGTATTCGAACGGGAAGATGATGTGGATTTCATCGTCGGCTGCACTTACAATTACAAGTGTTATAAAGAACTCTGTTGTATTTATCACATGTTGGTAAGTTTACTTCATTTTGTAGATTATTGTGTCATATGGTTTTGTTTGAGGTTAGTTAATAATCAATTATATATGAAAACATTTTGTTTGTAGAAAGGAGATGGATCACAAAATTGTGCGTTGAACAAATCCAATCGTTGCGCTTTCACTTTGCTGGAAATCTTGACAATGAGCAACACAGTCGACACTTTTCCGGGTACACATTATCCTACAATTGATGACGACGACTGCGAAGAAGGATCTTATGATGAGCAAATGCGAAGAAGGAAAATGCTAAGCCGATGGGGCATAACTCGCATGGAGACAGACATCGTAAAAAGATATGTTTTGGATCGAGATCAACTGATGATCAAGCGGCAACAGAGGCACCGACAACTCTACAGAAGCCAAGTTATGCAAGTCGAAGTTGAGGATAAAGAGAAAGCAGGCTCTTATTTCAACGGCAAAGGTTCATCAAATTACTAGCCATATAAATAAGACTTATTTTTTTTCTTTTTTCATTCTTATTTGATAGTAGTATGTATGATAATGTTGCAATGAATTTAAAACATTTTGTATATATAGTGTGATGTGAAAAATGGATAGTGAAACAGTATTTGCTTTGACTTTTTCATCCAGACATACGTTTGTACTGAGCAAATGCTGTTCTTTGTTGTGTAATAAATTGGCAGAGGTTTCGCCCCGCATTAACTTATATTGTTTTCTAGAAGTGTCAAAGGTATAAATGATTTGATGGATAAACTATGAAAATAAATACAGTGTGTACTTATGAAATAAATTAATATATAAGGTACTTAAACATTGCCCTTACTTACTACTGTTTTTTTGAAATTTTCTTCTCCTTCGTTTTCCAAGTCACTGATTGGCTGACGAGTGAGAGAATGGAAATTGAGCTTTGATGTGATAGACCCGGCAAATCTCACGCCGGGGGTTCGAGACGCGTTCGAAAATTAGCTACTTGCATCAGTTTTTTCGGCTGGACATATTGTAGGGATAATCCCCCCAAGTGCCCATTAGTGATCACAATGATGCCAATGCACAGGGATTAGGCCATCTACATTACCTACGAAATTCTTCAATTATGACCTTTGTAATGTCAAAACGAGTATATCAAAGAAATGGATCAGATTTCTCAATTTTGTTTTCGCGAATCAACACCTTAAGTAGATTTCTTTAATACGGTCATGTGTATAGTTGGCTTACCTGAAAGGTCAAGGTTATATGCTTTTGTTCATGAGAACACTGGGTTGTCATTGTTATGCATAAAAGTAATAGTACTGGAGATATAAACAGAAACAACTATTATTAGCTACAATAATTATGTTTATTAGAACACAATGATTTTTTTGCAATATAAATACGAATTCAAAATTCACCATTTCCAACTTTATTCATCCTATTTCACTTCATTGATTCTAAATTGTGGTGAAGTGGTGCCATTTAATTCAGTGTAAGCTTTCTGTTACAGGTACTTATTGATTGTTTTACGGACGTTTAAAATAAATTGTAATTGTTGAAATAGGCAGTTGATGACGCTATAGATAATATAAACTTAGACGAATTAATATTTTAACCTTGAATTAACATTAACATTAGATATGGATTCAAATTACAATGCTTCCGATTTCAGAAAAAAAGGGCGTATCGACATGCGGCAGAAGCAGTCGCGGTAAGACACTTTTATTTGTTTTTGTTGGTGTTAGGGAATCTTCCTCAGAAACAAACAACAAAGCAAAAAATATGTATTCAATTTCCAATAAAAAGGTCAAAAGTCAACCTGCATAATAATATGATTGATATTATGCTGTAGCCGTGTTCAGTGAAATTGAGAATTGGAGGAGAAAGCATATATAGAGTTTGAAGGGAACCTTTTTAATCGAAACAATATTCAATCCTCAAGTCCAGCAAGTAAATTTTATGGGAAAATAGAGGACTTTCACTTGTCAAGCTTGTTATCCGAATTCGTAAAGGGACAAAATAGCGTCAAAAGGAATTGATTTATTTCGTATGATGTGACATTTTGGCTCTTCATGTCATTAACGAAACTACAAGGGTAAAAGTGAGGAAGGCGACGTGGTTTCACTAAAACAATCGAATCTTGGATGAAAAAGGGGCTAGTTCCTTAACTACGTACTAATGGCCACCATATCCTTTTGGTGGAGGAATGTCTAATGGACTTGAACAATGTGGGGCACTGTGAGAATATTCAAAACGACTCACATTATATTTATGTAGCTAATGAAGAATCAATATCGTAAATATTTATGAATGATATTTGATTGATGTGATGCATGACGATAATAAAATTGTTGAAGCAGAATGCATTCGAAATACAACAGTTTTTGTAAGAAAAGATGTTTCATGAGCTCAATTAGGTATGGTTTCTATATAAATTCTCAGCAGTTAATGTTTTAGAGTAATGTGTAATTTTTATGATTTTCTCTCTCAAAACAATAAATGTGTCGCTGATTTTGCTTAATTCATTTCATTCTTCAATTCAATTTTCATGATCTTCAAAACTTTATTCAAGTCACCTTTCACAACCTTCAAATTTAAAAACTGCATTTTAAGTTACAGGCAACAACAATTCATCTTTTGCATTTATTCACTCAGGTTTTTAAATCGAGATTAAGTCAGCAACAATAAGTTTCTATTCTCATCAAAAGAACTCACGTCGTTTCGAAGCAAGGCTGTACTTAATTGGGTTCAGCTTTCACTGAGCCTGTGGGCTTTATGCTAGCATTCAGCAAGCATGTAGTTAAATTTAAAGGGAAATCAAAGTTTCTGTGATGTATACTGAATAATGAAAACTCAAACTCTGTTCAAGTTAGTTTTTGTTTGATTTTTGTAAGATATTAGTTTAGAGATCAACGGGCGTGTATTATATACTTCCGATTGTCAAGCTTCCCAATTTTTAATTTGTTAAAAAAGTTTACGTTTACATATGTTAGCTGGCAAATTTGAGTCGACATCTTTCACTTGGGTTTCTCACAACTCTCAGCTTCGAATCGTGTAATATTTCCCCATTTTCATCTCGAAAGTTCCTTCTAATGTACGTATTGACGTTTCAAATCAAATTTAATAAAAACTTAATTTAATCCACACAGAAACATAGCATTATTGAAGAAAAACTATGCAGCACGTATACGACATATTATATCAATGCATATTATTCCAGTTTTCTCATACCTACAAGGAAGATGAAATATGTACAAGACAAAAAATATTATTGCCGTTTTCCAACTAAATGTGTATGTTGCCCTTTATAACCTAATTTGTTATAACACCAGCTTTTATTTCATTTTAATGTGAAATTATCATTTAAAAGTAAAATAAAAAGTTTGAGATTTGAATGGTATTATGACATAGACACAGATGAAGAATAATATTGAATATATCAATAAACCAAGGGACAAGGAGAGCAATATTTTATTAAGAAAGGGATTAATCCCTTTTGTGGCGATTAAGATTACTTAGCGACTGCAGCAAGCAAGGGGAAAAGTCACAGTCACATGCATATAGTGTGTGTGATACATACATACGTTTAGCTCATCTTATGCATATAGATAGATAATACTTTTCTGCATGCAGGCATAGCACAGCAACCGGTGCAGGTACCTTTAACTACAGCCAAACCAATAAATTAATCCTTTCACTTACCTCGCTCTCTATCTTAACTCTTTTTGTTGTACTTACATTTCCGTTTAGGTGTTAAAATCACATATATATATACATCTTCACGCCGGTTTGCTACATATGAATGTATATGGAACCAGATGATCATAATTTTATAGAATGTGGAAAACCTAACTACATTGACAATTGATATTGTAATAAAACGTTTGATTGCTGGTGTATAATTTTGATTGTGGGGTTGGAGTACGTGATAAAAAATTAACAAGGGTTAAATGGAGCTGGCCAGGTATAAAAAGGGGCAGCTTTCCTTGGAAGAACATTAG
>JAANSM010000198.1:0-37848 GCA_036850725.1 Orchesella villosa | reverse complement strand
GGAGTGCTACCGTATGTACCTACTTGCATAAGCATCAAAACTAGAGAATCAGGGGATAAGAGGTGATGAGTTGTATGTTTTTGAGGAAAGATCTTTCTCATCAACACCAAAGTTAGCTGTGTCAAACAAGCAAAGTTCTACGAGCTGGAATGAAGATTGTCATCTGCTTTACGGAAATGGTAGGACTGTGATAATCATGGCTATCTTGTGCATTGTCTTTTCACAGCGTTGAATTTAGCAACTTTCTGAAAAATTAACTTTACAAATGACTAGATATATAAGTTGTAAGTCGGTAAAAGGGAGAGTGGCTTTGAAGGATGAGACATGAAAGGATCGTCTAGTGTATGACTCACTCACAAAAGTTGACTCCAACACTGGAATTGAACCTAGTTTAATATGAAATCGCTTTTAATAAGTAGAAATTAAGTAACAGTTTGAACGAGGTGTAAAGGAATTACTTGTATACACACACTGTATAACATAGATACATGAAACTGTTGATGAATAGCTCTAAATTTCGTTAAACCCGATTTGCTAGATCTCACATGACAAGCGGGCGGTTTAGAGGGCAGACATATGCATACTGTCATTTGTAATTCATTCAAAAAGGTGTCAACCAAAACAAAAGGAAACGAGAGCGAGAGACGAGACAAAAGCAATTAAGAGAATTAGAACCGTGTCGTAGCCTTATGCCCCATCATCTTAGTTTCCTTGCTCAGTTGGCAGTCGTTGCTATATTTTACCCTGTAAATTGCATTCACTATTGATGATACTTTAGCTACGCTACATGGCATCAAATAGGTAGGTGCTATTTAGGCATTTTTTCATGAGTACAAGCACAAACCCAACTTGAAGCAATAAAGGGTGAAGGGTTCATTTCATATATATATGTTTTCGTTCCAGTGCATGCTTACAATTGGTTTCAGGTTTGTTGATGGTGCTACAAGAGAGGAACACAGATGAATGATCTCTCACAGTGAGAGAACAATAACAAACTTGATGTGAAGCAGCGGAGGAAGATGCATCAGATGGAAGACATGACACATAATAATGTAGTGGGTGTGGACCGGAAAAAATCATGCCAAACTACATTTTTTCTGTTATTTTTGGAGTAGAGCTTTGCCTTCGCCACTTTTTTTTCAGAAGAGGGTGCAGAAAGTGAGCAGCCGGAAACCTAGTAGGTACATGAGTGGAGGTGTTTTACAAAAACAAAATGTATTTGATGAAGGTTGAGAATACTGGACCACTCCACAACTTTTCTCCGCCGTATCACCACCATCAGTTATCAGATAGGTCATTTCAGAACGGCAGCTGCATACAATGGTCAGCAATGAAGTTCCCTCGACGTGCTAATTTACGACAAAGGAACTGAATTAACCCTTCATTACAACAATTCATCTTTCAGTTCAGGATTTCAATAGTGATGGAGGGTTAAGGTCCAACGTTCAACATTTGAAAACACTGTGAATCATCAAATGCTGCAGAAAATGTTTAACTTCTCCGTTCTTTGCCGAGCAAAACTTTTGAGTGACTTTACACTTTCAAATGGAATTATGACTATCTCAAATAACTAAAAACTATTGGATTGCCAGCTGCTCAGTCGGATGTATGTTCATGTATATTACAAAGTTTAATAGAAGGAACCAGAAATAACCAAACCACACTTGCATGAAATCATGGTTATTTAAATAGGGAAAAACTGCTTTTCCCTACAGCCTACAATGTACAATGATTTGAGGAATGTAAAGCACACTCGGAGACATTTTACAAACAAATACATAATATAAAACAGTGGGACTTTTTTTTGCATTCATCCATCCATCCGTTTCGTAAGCCTGTCTTCAGTCAACCGTATACCATAATACTCTTAAAGCATCCGTCCGTTCCTCTCTGTCTCCTCTCCTGTACGCACCCTAAAGTCTCTTTGGATGAGTGAAAAAGTGTGTGTGCCTCTTCTGTTTGTATATAGGAACAGAAGGGATTGTAATAATTTCTCGGAGGATTAAACATATTGAGAAGAAGGCTTTTGAAAAAGGGAAGAATTTGCACCACTACTCTACACCATTCAAAAATTTGTACACAAAAAAATATTTATATTCACAAGTACTTCTATATGGAAGTATGTCTTTATACTATATTTATACCGCTCCGGATAATATTTCATGAATGATCAGAATAAAAAGCTTCCCATTCACTTCACACTCATTTGTTGGCAACAACAATCCGCAATAAGCTCAGCCGCTGGTGGTCTTCTCTACACGCATATGTAATATTTATACATGTTGGGTTCCCTATACAAAAAAGAAAAAGAGTGCAACGTGGTATTATTTCGTGGAATGAAACCAGCAAAACATTCAAATTCACGTATTACACACGCTCTGACACTCTTTCACCACAACAACCAAAAAAGAAAGGAAAGCTTTAGAAACACAAAAGTCCACGTCTCACCAACACATCCCATGTTTTCATATCGAGTAAATGACTACACACACATATATATTCATTCACAAGCATTTATAATGTATTATATATCAACAAAAATTTTGTGAATGGACTTGTTACAAAGTAAATTCACAAAATCTAAGCAGCATCAAAACGAGCCCTATATAAGCTGTAAACTATATCGATTATATTGCAATTGGAAATTTTCAGTAAACCTTTATTCCTTCCACATCAATTGATTAGGAAACAAAGACAATCTTGTGTACCCTTTTGGATTTACTATTGGCTGTGGTTTATACCTATACAAAGTGTGATATTTATGCTAAACAGAAAGATTTCTGGAAGTATTGTTGATTGTGAGAGGTATATAAAAATGTTTCGCATCATAGCATGCCATACAGCATAACTATATATATGTAAGAATGTATTTACTTCTTAAACTAAACAAAAGATGCACTTCATGAAGCGACGGCTGAAGACTTATACTTATATACCCCTTGTGTATTTCATTGTTTGTAAATCTGGTAAATGTTTTTATTCAATTCGTACCTCTATAAAAAAAAATTGAAGAATTGTATTCGTGATGTGATTGGAGAGGGGGCATGAATGGACGTGATCTGATTGTACTTCATCGAAGGGCATCATCATCATCTCTTCTCTGACACATTCTATTATGAGTATGTTTATAAATTCTTGACATTTTCTCCAAAAGTCCTTTCTATTATAGTGCGTATAGGCATTCGTGCTTGTAGATCTATAGAGCATCAGTATAAAGTACTTACTGAAAAGCGTACAAATATCAACTACACACGAGGTCACGACATGAAAACCCATAGAGATGATTTTCTGTTTGCCTAAATAGCTTGGTTTTGATATGTCTCGTGGATCTGCGTATAAAACCAAAAATGCATTTTTATACGCACTTTCAAAGCCGTCTGCTGAGCTTTCATGGTATTTATGGAATATCAAGTAGCTGGGGTCTCACCCCATGTCAGTCATTTCATTTTGAAAAAAATATATTATATACATGAAATGCATATACATCATATTATATCCATATCACAACCAATAGTGACCATAATATAAAAAGCAACTTAGCCTTAAAACCCCTTGGTTATACGAAGTTTTCACAAACTTTCTTTTGTACAACAATACATTGCATTGGATACACTACACACATGACACATTTCATCTGTGAGTTTTTATTATTCCCATTTGTTATTCATGGATACATTGTTGACTCTAATATAGTAATATGGGACTTCATGGAGTGTCAGGAATCTCAAGATAGTTTGTTTGATATGGTTTATTATATCAAATTTTGAAGAGCCCCTGTTGATTTTATGTTTGTCAAATGTTAAGTAATTTCTTAGGCTTGAACTTGTAGTATGAAGCTCTCCACAACCAATAAAACTGTTTATAAATATCCAAACTCAGTGTTACACCAACAATTCTCATTGAATACATCAGCAACCTGTTGTGCCTCATCATATCATAATATCATCAATATTTTTTGCTAAAGGTGAAGGGAAATAAATAATATATTGTTTTTTGGAGTAACGATTTCATTTACAAATTAAAAGTTTCAAGTATCTCTAGATACGCGCATCCCTTTTCGGTATATGGGCGATGAATAAATGTTGATGAAACCCAAGTATCTACTTATTCTATAGCATGATTTACAGCTGTAACAAACGAATTCATGAGGTGCTTGCTGTCGTTGTTCACAACTCGCCAACAAAAAGGATAATCCATCCAACAATAATGGCAGTAATGATGATCATGTCACAAAGGTGGGAGCCTGTGAAAAGGAATGTGTGGTCAAAGGCGAGAGAAATAGAGAAAAGGATTATGAAGTAGCAAACACAATGGAGTGAGGTCATTCAAAATAACATGCTACTTACAATCTCCAGCTTTTTCCCCTTTAAACAAAAGCAACATTCATTATTATGATCTATGACATAGTCACAAGAACGGCAATAACGTTGTTGAATGTTATTTTAAACCTTCTCTCTTGTTTCTTTCTACTCTCCTCTTGGGTATTTTGGCCCTTAGGGTGGTGTGGTTTGGTCTGGTGTGTGGCGTGGGTGAGAAACATGAGAGCTGTTTTAGCTTACACAAAGTCCAACAATAACAGCCATTGAAAGCGGAATTTGTTCAAGTTGCTGTTACAAAGTGTTTTATATACATAAACAATTGTAGTTATTATATGTTATGTTACTTAATATTGGATGTAGGTAAGGGACTAGAGGAGAGTTTGTGTAGTGCCACATAATTCAGATGCCGTTTCATGGTTAATGTTCCGAATGGTTTGGAGTCTGTGACCGTCTCAAAAGTTAACATTGAGATTCCGTGTAAGTATTATTTTGTGCTCTGTATACAACTTAAATGGTCCGAAGTATGACAACACAACAAATATGATCGCAGAAACAGAGGGTGAAACGATATGCTTTAGTAGAACAAATGGGGCGTATCACCATTATTTTTTTGTTTACCGGACGGCATTAAAAAGTAGACTCTGTTGTAGGTCATCTTCATTCTCAATCTTTTGCAAGGACATTAATTGCATTTGGTAATTTGATCATGACGAAGTCCTGAGCTACTAGAGCGTGTATTGGATGCATACGAAGACTATCAAATAGTCCCTATCGTATTCTAATTCAAGTTTGAGTTTGTGCTAGAAAACGCATCGCTAATCAATGCATAAGTTGTTGATGCTTCATAAAAAAATTCAGCATTGCAAAGGATTTTGAAAATTGACAATGGACAAGGTCTCGGCACCAACAATCTCTATCGTATTAGAAGCCAGTGCACGCTGCATATGTGTGCATGCATATAGGGGCATATTTTATTATGTATCAGAGACTTCAATCGGAAAGCACAATGCTTCTCTTTCCGTAGAAATCGGTGGAAATGCCAATTCAAATCTTATCAGCGAAAGCCATCATGCTCATGAAAGCAGTGTCGTGTCGTGAGTAGTTTGCTGAACATCCAGAAGGCATGCATCCTACCATGCACCGCATTGCACTGCTCCGTGCCAATCTATATATATATATGTATATTGTATGTATCGCAACTATCCCATCGCATCACCGTCATTATCATCATATTATCATCATAAACTTTTACAGCATGCGACGAGCAATAACAGCAACACAGTTCATTGGAAATATGTGCAGTTGTTGGACTCTGTTGGGTAAAACTGCATTTCGTTTTAACTACTACGTACACGCTTTTAAACTATAAAATCTAAAACTAACTATTATAGCTTATAGCTACCCACCCACATCCACATTATTGCTTCTCCACCTAATCTACAACTTTTTGTATATTTTGCGCTCGACAGCTTCCGCATCATTGTCTCTACACTGCATTTTCTTGGTGACAGTGTTGAGGAGAGTTAGTTTTGCTATACCATTTCCATGCCATATCACAACAGTCTCGATTTAGAGTCCTCCACTTTTCCTGCCTTTTTGTATGTCTGTCTCTGTCTATAGCTGATTTTGCCTGCAAGTGAAAGCTCTATCTTTCAGACTGGCAAACCAAAGAATGAGTCTCCTGAACAAGACTAGATGTATAAAATTTCATTGTATTGTCTTACCACCACCTCGCTCTTATTCGTATTCTCCATAGAACTATATATAGTAACTATACAAATATTGAATATGTTTTGGTTTTTTGTGTGTACCTACATAATGCCATTGGTTTTCTACTGTGTATATTCATAAAGGGTTTTCTGGGAAAAGTAGCTCAAAAAGTTTACTTCTTCAGTTTTCTTCCTCTGTGTAAGCAACAACATCAACCACCGTCACCAACCCAGATCACCACCATGAGTAGGGGTGCGGGTTTGGGAGACAGAAAACCGTAAGGAAATCTATGCATATAGATTGCCTATTTTATGAAACGAAAACGCATGTGATGGGTGTGTGTGTGAACATGCATGTAAGTAACCATAATATATGTGTATGTACTTTTCTTTTCTCCTACTTGACTTGTACAGAGAGAAGGGCAATGAGAATATAGTTTAAAACTTAAAAACTCCTCTCCTCCTCCTGTAAGGAAGTGGAGTGGAGAGAAAACTGTGCCTAACCTAACCATTTTCTCACTCTCCGGAAGGAATGACTTTTATAGGTTCACATTTATGATGAGATATAGTTTCTACATTTTTTTAAACTTATGTACCCCAGCTCATAGATATTTTCTCCGTCCATGTAACTTTATACTTTCAGTTTTTTCCGAAAAGAGGAAACTACACCGGTACATTTTCGACGCCTCACTCTCCCGTTTTCCTCTTGTAACATTGTCAAAAGTTTCAATGGTTTTTTTGGTAGTCTGGTCTGGTTGGTTAGTGGTGGTGGTGGTGCCGATGCACTGGAGAAAATGAGGGGAAAAAGTTATGTGTGTCGTGTCGATGTTATGTTAGTTATGTATATGGTATGAATGTATGTGTGTGTGTAAGATTTTTTTTGTGTGACGGTTGGCTGGCTGACATAGTGGCAAGCGCCAGAGAAAACGACAACCTTTCTTCTCCACACAGTCATTCGCTTATCTCACTGGCACACGGCGTATAAACGGGCGACCGGAGAACAAGGGGTTGCCTATCTCTGGAGTGCAGAGCTTTTCCTTTCTCTTCTTTTTTCTTTCTCCTCTTCCATAATATGCGACTCAAAAACTCCTCACTCCCTCACACATTTTCTTCTTCTCTCTTGTATTTTCTATGAACTCAAACTGAACTACTGACTGAGCTCCTTGTTCCGTGAGTCTTTCTTTGCTTTAAAAAAGAACTTCTTTTTGAACAATATATATAGATATATATATATACATATATAATTCCCCTCTGAATATAACTACTTCGAAAACATTCACACGACTTTCTGCTTCCTATTTTAGTGCAGTATATACTCTGTTTATCATTCCTTTTCATGGGGGAAAGTAGCACAAGTAAGATGGGGAGAAAATGCAGTTGTTAGTTAACTCAAAAACTTTATGTGTTCACCATATGATATCCTAACAAAAAAGAGGAATGAAAGTTTTCTCAAAGTTGGACAAGCAAAAGTGAGACAAATGCCAATGTGCTTGCTCATTGAAACAAACAAGACTCAGCTTTAAACTTTGAATGAAAGCTTGAGAATTTTTTCTTCTACTTGGGATGAGGAAAGGTTACTTTTCCAAAGAAAAATGTGTTCTTGGCAAAAGAGGGATTTTGATTTCGAAAGTTTTTATATAGTGCTTAAGATTTTGTATGCGTGTAGTGTAAGAATTGTGTCGGAAATAGCACAATAACAAAAGAAACATGAGACCCATCTGCGCTTATTTTTTGTAGCCATTTTCTCCTCATATCTATTCTGGAACGAGAGGTTCCAAATGTACACATATATAAAAGTCATTGTGAAACGTACCCACTTGCACTACTCTTACATTCAGAGAGATTGGGATGGGAAAGGGAGAAAATAAATGTGGTGTATAAAATGCATAAAAATTCTTGCTGGTTGGATGATGATAAATGTTCTGTAAAAGAGGTAAGGATTCAGATTTTGGTGAGACATTAAGGGTTGATATTTCTCCTCTACAACACATTTAATCTTAGTTAGAGGTTACTTTATTTACAGTTATACTTTATACATATATATATATTATGCCGGGTGGGTAGTTGTTGATCATAATAGTATGCAACATGCAACACATAACCAATGCTCCCAAATTCAAAGATGTATCAAAGCCAAGCGCAACCTTCCATTGGGACTTTGGGACAATCTCAATTCCCGAATGAGATGTTCACTATTTTTTAAAGCAGTCATACATCAATATACAAGCACAAAGTTTGGAAACAACGGTGCATAAGTATAAGTATATATGCACCAGAAATGGGCTATCTGAATTTGTAGGGATTCTTCTGCCAAGTGGGGTGTGTGTCTATGTGCATATAAGTATATGTATTTTATAACCAACTATGTATATAAACATCAAGCTTTTCTCTCTTCTGAAACTGGTCGGTCACACGCACATATGTTGCTGATTAACCCAAGGATGCTGCAGTTTGCTAATCGCAAACAACTAGCTGACTGTTTCTGGGAGTGCTGCTGATGATTTTTATATGTGGCGTAGACAAAGACATAAGGCAGTAATGTACACATGAAATGATGGTGATATGGAAGCACGCCTAAAAATAAAGCTCAGTCACGCGGTATATGATATGACGATTGATAAGGCTTCAGTTTCCAGAATGAAACTTTCTTTTCAGTTTATCATCATCAGAAACTTGTGTCTGGACGTCCGTTGGGGTGTTAAAAAACAGTCCCTCGTGAAACATTCATCTTTTCGTTGACCTTTCAGTCTGGAGAACTACAAAGTTAGTTAAGTACATGCGTACCATTCAACAAATATATAAAACGCTTATGGGCCACTACTGCTTCATATCGCAAGTGCTCCCTGAAGCAAACCTAATGCCAACGCGAAGTACTGAATGGACGGCATATTCAGATTTATATAGAAATGATACATTAACAAAAATATATAAAAGAGTGAAAGTGCCTTACATAATATAAATTCTGTTCCTAAATTTTCTGTTGTTACGTAAAACCCTTCATATAGTTTGTATTTATTATGATATTTCAATATCAACTATATTAATTTTACATTTCATTAGAGCAGTCACGTTTAATGGTGGAAGGTGAAGCACCGATTTATTTTCCTTCTGAACAGATATCATTTTCATTTTTAACGCCTCCAAGCTAAAAACTCATCATCATTGGTTTTCTCTTTCACATTCGAGAGATGACTTGCTGCTTCCTCAGGTGCTGTATAAAAATGAGTTTGTGTTGTGATGGACTAAACTAAATGATGAAACAAAAAATAGAAAAAATCCTACCTTAAGTCAGATCATCATTACCCCTGGTGAACAACAACGGCCACAAGCTCATGAATCTAAAAATCTTTAAATACTTCTCATTCTCATGATGTTAAGCCGTAGCGAGCTGTTGTTGTTGGCGGTAGTGATGATGATCATGATGATGATGACTTTTTTTTCTCTTATTGGCGTGTCCTACACAAAAGGAGTATTTTTTTAAGAACAATTCTTCAAGATTTCCTAGACTACTCCAACACTACCTGCAAGAGTGAGAGTATGTAGTACACTTAATAAAACTCATATCAGTCTTCCAAACGCCTTGCAATGCCAACCATCTTTTTGGTTAGGTATATATAGTTTGATCATTAGAAATGAAAATGGTGCTTTAGATGATGAGTGCATTGGTCTGTTCTACACGGTATGTTATCTCTCTCGCTCTCCACAGTACATCTACTAAACTACGGCTCCTGCTGTTGTACAACGGAAACAAAAACACTGTTCGAGTTTAATCCTTATTATAGTTGCATACAGAGAAGGAACAATAAGATCACATGGCGGATATATTCAATGTTGTCTACAATTTTTATCGAACACAAGTACGTTACTAAACTATGAAGTAGTAATAGTTGTACTAGATGAGGTTGGGGTACTTCAAAGAAGAGTTGTATCAAAAGAATGGCACTCGTAGTCAAAAAAGAGAGATTTTTTTTCTCTTTGACTTTGCGCTTGATTAATGATCGAAAGAAAACAACAACAAATTACTCCATCACCTTTTTTTTCAGAGGAGTGCGGTAGCCTCCATCACACAGTTTGTAATGTTATGCATGCTCTTTTTTCCTTCTCTCCAGTTTTACAACTTACCTTCCTTTTTCATATATAATATACACTTAGTGTACTTATATATCATGAAGTCCGTTTATTGTTTTGTTTTGCGATGGAGTTGAGAGCGGTATGTATTCATTGTCAATAAATGCTAACATTATTCTCAACACCTGCATCAAGCATGAACTGTGAATGACGACAGTGAGTAGTAATAATTCATCAGTGACTAAAATACGTTTTTGTTATGGCGCTTTATAAGCTTGTCGCTGCCCTTTTCAACTCCCGTTTTTTACATTGATACCCAAGCTTTCTCACCAACTCATTAAGTACAAGTTTACCAATACAATAGGGGACAAAGACAATGGAGTCGGTTTGAATCCTTCTGTTTTGCCTGCTAGTGATCTAGACATAATAAGAATAGGTAGGTACCTGGAAAATTCTCATGGTAAAATGAAGGACACGCATGATATGCTTTGGGAAAAGGTCAGATGCATGAGGAATGAGCAAATCACAAGTATTTTGCATTTAAGTTGGGTGTCTGGAACGAAATAAGTCCTGAGAATCTTATTTTGCGTAAGTACCGACAGAGACTATTTTGCATAAATCATTTTTTATGTCTGACTTAGCATGAAGTCCCGAGAAAAAATAAACCCCAGACGAATGAGTCTAGATAAGAGATAAAGGATGGATATACATATATACATAAAATAAGATATATGATAGTCGCTGAGAAAACACCCGGAGTCGGTAAATGACTGGGTTGGAAAGAATATTATGCGTTAGTATTACGCCTATAAGATTGAAGATAGATGCAAAATCTCAGTCATGCATGTAATAAAGTTGCCATCCATGGAAAAGGTCTTTGGGGAGAGTGAATATTCTCATGGCAGAGGGGTAAAATAGACAATTCCCAAAAGATTGAGAAGGGAAAAACATCTAACACAGTAAATTTGAACCCATATAATTTCAAAAAGTCATTTCTGTATTTCCTACTACGATTTCTTTTGCATTCTTTAACTCTAAAGTATGACCGATTCAAGTAGTATGCTGCATGCTGACAGGTTCAGTTTCAGCAATAAGCCACATGGATGAAATATACGTTCTCAAAACATTGAAGCATAAATTTTTATCATACCATTGTGTATCAAATGACACTCTTAATTATCCACAAATTCATATAAAAAATGGATTTGAATGTTGGTCAAATTAAAAAATTTCAATACATACCACGTTTGAACCGAAGCAACTAACTTTATTCCATGCCTTTCTATTCTTACCAGGATCCGTCACCAGTTGCCAGTTGCACTCCTGTAATATATACCCCCCACGACATCTGCCATCAACAAGACATACACTTTGGGTTTCGTGGCAATTGAACGTGGATAGACAAAGGAAAGAGACTTTCATCCTTTGAGTCTGTCTGCTATTATCTATTGCTTGTGTATAATTCAAACGTGAGTATCTATAAGTACATGCCCAAGTTTATTATGCAGTTGAATAGTAATTCTGCGACGATCCTTCCGTGACTTGCAATCGTATAATGGTAAAAACAACGAGAAATATATGTATTTCACAAACGGCTTATGATTTTTCAATGTTGTTTTCACCTAATCTTAGAGTAAAAATATATATATATCTTTCAACAGAGTAAAACAATCTTCAGAGATATGAAGTTTGTGTATATTTTTCGTCTGTTTCGTTAGGCAGCATCCAGCTCTCCATAAATTAGCAGTGTATCGACGGACCAAATTTTTGCATCCATCCACTTCTGATTGGTGGTGAGCTAGTGTCTTACGAAAAATTTGTACACAGTTCATATCTCTCAGGGTATATATTTTTAAACTCCATGTCACCATCATAGGTCAATAACATTAAAAATTTGGATTCATGGGGCAAAAACTGAAGGCAATTAAAAATTACCGTGGGTTCTTACGAACGAGGTCGAAAGTCATGCACATTTTTACGGTAGCAGAAATTTCCTTGATGGTGTTCTCAAAATTAAATTAATTAAGACAACTATAACAAAATACACGAACGAAGCAAAGAACAGAAGAGTATATGTAAAAATGGATTATAGAAGTATAAAAATAAATTTTAATCATGACGGCATGACGGCTAGCGGCTTAATCACACTAAAATCTCAAGACATACAAGTAACAAATTCGAAGTAAAAAGAATCACATTTAAAAGGGTTTGAAAACTAGTAAATTATTTTTTGAAACGTTTTACAACTAATTGTAAGTAATAAAAGTACACATTAAAGCATTATCATTAAGTGAAAAGGGATCCACCTCCGCAGAACGCAGTAGATCTACTTGTATTTGGTCAGAAAGCGAGAACACGGTACGCCGTACGTTTGCACCTAGTGAGCCAACCAGTAGTCAACCATAGAGTAAACACCTCACGCAACGAAATAGCGGCAGTATGTATTCTGTATGCAAATGAGAATGGTAAATGGATCGTGAGCAACAAGGCTGAAAAGGATTTTTGTTGTTGTTTTTTGGAGCTACCCACAAGAGTTAGTTCGTGTTAATTGTATTGTTAACTTGTCAACAGAGGAAACCAAAGTAGGAATAGTCTGTCGTCTGTAATTGTTAGTCATTTGAAGTTTTTAAACCTAATGACGCTGCAAGTTAGATTATTTATACTGTCAGCGTGATTAGTTGTCACTTTTGTTTACTACTGGCAAGCTCTCACATATTGACAACTTAGTAATTTTTAGCGACGCTGGAAGTTCAGTTTACCACCTTTTTCGAACACCATACTAAACAGTAAGCATAGATGAACCAAATCCCTTTCCTTTTTTTGGTACCGAATCGTTCATCTTTTAGCATTTAAGAAATCGATTTGTTCGTTAGTTAATGATTTGAAACGTAATATTAGTTTAAATCTGGTCTTCAGTCTTGGAGCTCAATATACTTTAATCTGAGCTCAATAACAGTCCGTCCTTCGTTGAAATGACACGTCTTCTAAAATAATTTTTATTCAAGTTTTATTTGTATTATTATTTATTGTCTTGTGTTATTTATGATTTATGATTATCTTATTCTAGTAACTTTGACCAGCTGTCGTCATCGCCGTAGCAACCTGTAGGGTTGTGTTATTTTTTATTGGGAAACAAGGAAAGGACCTCTGACCACGGAAATCGAGACCCAACCTACTGAGGTGGATGATAACGCTACGAGTTGTTATCTAAGTGAAAGATAAGATGGAGAAGTTGGTAGCGGAAAAGTTGGTAGCGGAGAAGTTGGATGCGGAGAAGTTTGTAGACACAATGAATGTGATACAGGAGTTAATACGGAATGTCTCTTGTGTGAGGTGGTAAGTAAATTATAAGATTTACTGCACAGACTTATGCATTGTCTTATAATAGGACTATGAAGCACAACTAACAAACTGTTTATTATTTTTCAGCAAGGACCTGGAGAAACAGGTCTACGTATTGAACTGTTGCTTGGCTAAATACTGCAAAATTTGTGCGGAAGAGACATGTCGAGAGTTTTGCGCCAAGTGTGCGACTAAGAGATCAACAACGGACTTCCAACATGATTTTTTCAGCAGCTCAGTTGCTGAATTGTTGATTCCGTTTCGTGAGAACTTTCTTAAGGATCGAACTAATGTAGCCAAGTTCCTTGCCGAAGCGAGCTTGTTATTGTCAGAGATTGAAGGATTAGGAAACTTGAAAACCATGTCGGAATCAATACCTAAAGTGCCAGCCTCCTTTCCAGACTCACAATCAACAGTATTTGCTTTGACAAAGTCGAATATATCAGAAAATGAAGGGGAGCCTGAATCTGCTTTGAGATTATTGACTGATCCCGGAAGGTTAGCTCATTGTTGTTTATTGTAATATCCCAATTTTCATAGTAAACTGACTTTTATTTTGTTTGTTATAGTGCCGTTTTGTTGTACGAAGGAAAAAACAACGTGAAAATGTCGATCTGTCCAAATGATATAAGTTGTTTAAGACATTCAAAATTCTTGAATGACCAAATCATTGCCTTCTGGCTGGAAGTGATTCAAACTGAACTTTTGAATGATAATGACAAAAAACGAACTTTCGTATTTGACAGCTTCTTCTATAGTAAATTAACTGAGAAAGTCAAGAAACGAACGGCAGAAGAAGGATCAATTTCTGCAGCGGAGCGGAGGCATGCCAGAGTGAAGAAAAGGACAAAGAATGTTGATATTTTTGAAAAAGATTTTTTAATTGTTTCCTATAAATGAAAAGTAAGTTTGTAAGTTGCTTGTGTCGAATTGTTTTCGTTCTTAGTCTTGCCTTTACCTGTTATCTCTTTGATATTTGAAACAGCTACCATTGGTTCATTGCCATTATTTGCTTTCCGGGTCTGCAAGGTTATCACGATTACAACTCTTTAGAATTTTTACCAAACTACAAAAGAATGAAATCCTCCAAGACTTCTGGTAGAACTATGATATCGATCCAGTCCAAAAGTGAGTCAACGGCATCATATAGCAATTGGGACGAAGCTCCGGAGGATTCGAACGAGATGGAAAGCCAGAGTACGTGCTTCATTTACTTAATACTATTTGCGAATAATATGTCATCATAATTTCTTGTGCTTCAGAAAATTGTGACTAAATTTATTTGCTTTGTTATTTCCCTCAACATCCAATTATTAGTGTCAACTGAGCCAGAGGATGAGTGCTCAAGCCCAGCAGAGAGTAAAATGGAGACTGACAGCTACCATAGACGAAATGAAACCGACAGTGGGCTAAAACGGAAGTCAGGGTTTGGTCAGGGTGTAAAGCACCCATGCATTCTCATTTTTGATTCTTATACAAGGGAATCACGAGGACGAGTGTTCTCAACGCTTAGGGAGTACCTGAAAATTGAGTACAAAGTAAGTACTGCACTTTTTGATTGAAATGAATATGTAGCATACGGTTAATAAACCTGATGATACAAGAATAAGACTGGTTATTAGGTGTACATGACCTTATGATCTCTTCAGTAGTATAGATAAAATTTTCTTTCCAATACACAATAGCTTGATTTTGATTTATTGCAATGCAACCTGATTGCAGATTATGCTTTTCTTCAGAGAAAGAACATGTTCCTGACCTTTGAACTTATAGGTCAACCTGATTATGCCTATCTCTTAATATTAGAATGTTGTGGATCTGTTGTGTTCACTGGTGAAAAAAGAATTGAAAAATCTTAAACTTTATATCAGATGCATACATTTAGTGTAGTGTTTGACCTTTAAACCATCATAGGTCGCGTAATTGACATCTCTTAGAACTTTTCCAAGCGTAGGAAAATGAAATACGCGCAGCAGTAGTTTCATTTTGATGTATCACATGCTATACCTCCCTTCAAAAATAAAATTTTGATCTTGACTTCTGACGTGAAAGGTCAATTGGATTTTTCTCATCTCCGAACTCATGCAAGCACTTAAGTAATTGATTAGTGAAAAATTGAAAATTATTAACGGTGTGGCTGCTATCGCAGACACAGACATACTTCCAGACTGATACACAGACAAAATTAAGAACCTGATGTCTTCGACCGTGCAGGTTAATAAAACAGAGGCTTGATTTTGTATTTGTAGACGAAGAAACAGGGAAACCGTGTCTATGATAAAACAACAATGCCGGGATGTATGCCAAAAGTTCCCCAACAACCTAATAAGACTGATTGTGGATTGTATTTGTTGCAATACGTGGAAAGTTTTTTCTCGTCGCCCATTCAGAACTTCGAGACATTGGATCTTAGTCTCAAGAACTGGTTTCAAACTTCAATCGTAGAAAATAAACGACGCGAAATTTATGAATTTATTTTGAAGAAAGTAGAGCAGCTCTACCCTCAGAACTTGGCACGAATTCCTACTGTGAACTTTGAACCGGGCGTCGATTACTTAAACCCAGAGCCATCATTGCATACGGAGGACGATGATTCAGACGATAGCGTAAACCCAGAGCCACCATTGCATACGGAGGACGATGATTCAGACGATCTTTTCGAGACTGTAACATCAAAGGAAAAATCTGCGAGTGACGATCATAATTATGTTGTAGTGGACTTCTTCAGCTACTACTAACGAAGTCAAAAATGAATAGGAATAGGTTTGGGACATATTTTAATCCTTGATTCTCATTCTAACAGATCCGTTGTATCCTTTCGTTTCTGCGTACGGTACGTAATGTAGTTGTTAAATGTAGGATGACTGTGCGTCTGAATAAATATAATGGTATTTTAAATGTTAAGATATAAGACGTATAACAGTAAGAGTTGATAAAATTTATGTTTAAAAGAGCTTACCCATTTCATAAGTAGTCTTACTACAGTGTGGCAAATATTTGTCCCATAGTAATAGAGTTTTTACATTTAGTTCACCAGCATTGCATTAGTGTTATCTCTATTTTTGATGCTTTTGTTAATGAATATAAAATCGTTTTCTGTATTATATATATAACTCATGTTATCAGCAATAAAATATTACAGTGGTTTTCATGTAAGTTTAAACATGTTGTTCCTTGGTTCTTCCTACCATCCTGATTCAGAACTCTAGTTATCAGTAATAGTTTAGGGGGTGATCCCTGGGGATATTATGGGCTGCTTCACGTGGCTAGTGGGAAAGCCCATAAACTCTAAAGAACTTCTACGTCGGCATCAGAGACTGTGTCAACAAAGCCATTCGCAATATAGAGCGTGAAAGATATAACTTGGAGAAGCAGGAACAAAAACAGATTGTGGAAATAAAGAGAGTGGCTCAGAAAAACCAACCAGTTAGTTAAAAGCTTTAGGATTAAGATTGTAGGCGTGATTCACAAATCTATGACTTGTCCAGGATGTGGTTCGTGCACTGACCAATGATTTAATAAAAACCAGAAATCACATTGAAAAGCTCAAGAAAATGAAAGCCATTCTGCAAGTAGTTGCCCTTCAGCTAAGTAAAACCTCTTGAGGCTCAGTAAAGTATTAGCCAGGCAGTTCACCATGCCACATTTCAATTTACAATAAGTTGGTTTTCTGTTATTCGGATGGAATGCAAGTTTGTTATTCTATTATAATCAAATGTATCGGTATCTTTGGTCACTGCAGACATTTAAATATGCCAAAAATTCAGTCGATCCTGAAGGAGTTTAGGAGTTCGAGAAACGTAATCAAATAATGGAAATTAAGGAGGAGATGTTAAATGAGTCTGGACGAAGTTATGGGTAACAAAGACATATAGAGCAAAGGTTTGTATTGTGTAACTAACCAAATATGTTAACTGATTATGATAACCGTAAAAACATAGATGTTGCATGTACGTACGTGATTCAGCGATGAAATCGTTAATCAGCTATTGGATGACCTGGGACTTCAACTGGGCGAGCAATTGCCGGAAACTCTTCGAAATACGAAAACCAATAGAGGTAAAAGACACCGCTTCCGAAGTGGTAGCTGACGGGTCAATTAATTCTAATTGCTGACGAGTTGTTTGCCAGACTTGAAAGATTACGGAACGAGTAAATGAATTAAGCCTAGGCCTTCCCATTCATTACCCAATCTAATGATTTTTACAATGGCCAATGTTAGAAAATAATGTAGAAAATGCGATTTTAAATAATCATTTTTTTCACGTCGTCAGAAATGATTAAACCAATTCCTAGACATGTCTCGATTGTCGCAACTAATTTAGCGGGTTTCTTATGATAATAGCAGGGCATGGAAGCCCTTGAGAATTGAAGGACGAGATATGGGCTTTTCTACACGCATAAATGTTTTCACCCTATCCCTATGCAATATTTCTTAGCAACTCAAACTCAACTTTCATTAGGTGCTTATGTAGATGCATTTTTACAAAGTAATTATAGTTAAAACATAAAATGCAAGCTTTCACGCAGTTGGTTTTAACGATATCATATTTAATTTCATAAACATTCCTGGTTTAATAAACAATTTAATCACATTTCATCTAGTAAAAACTGACGAATTCTAGCTAAACGGGCTAAATTCTACCAAATTCAACCTTTTTTACCGAAATTTTGCCTCAACACTCCATCTATGACCTAACTCAATTTTGGTAAACTTTAAATATTGAGCACTTTGCTAACTAACAACAACGAAATCCATCAGATGTAAGAAAGTATAGTCTCAACAATTTTGCTGGAAGAATAAAATGACCAATATGAGGAAACAACGTATCTAAATGGATACTGAGCTGATGATTGGCACTTCATTTCCCTCAGATTTCGTTCGCCAAAATCCCATTACAATTGAATGATCCGATTGTTTTCGTCACGCGTACTTCCTTCCCTTTCGTATAGAAGGGCCATCAACATGTAGGCAAAGCAAGCTCCTATACTATTCAGCCAAGAGGAAGACAAAGCATAATTTGGTACGCAAAATTCGTAATGAAGTGCAGGATTCTGTACTTGTGTACTTCATTATACTGTGTATAATACATGCATTTTAATTTCGTAACTGTTTCCTAGAACATAAACTCAGAGTCAAGAGTCAAGAGTTGTTCCAATAAATTTACAACTCTAGTAAATTTACAAATAAAGTAAAATTACGAAATGTGCAAGTTCGATTAGCACTTGCCTAAGTATTTCAAATAAGGCTCTTCCAGCTTGGTCGTACTGGAAAAACTATCACCAGCTAACTTTTATGCAGATTTTATGGAGAGTAGTCTTGAAACTTTGAATTCATCCAGTAACAAGGATCAGAGTCAGACATAAGCTTGTTACCAACTAAACGGTTGAACAAAGGTGAAGGTCACAATTTTAGTATAATTAGCAGTGAAAAATCCAAGACCGTCATTCCTGTTTCGCCTCTCGGGTTGTTACGAAGCGTTGTCTCTTCATCGTTGGATCTTTTCAAAAGTATTTCCTCCTGACTGTGCTAAGTTTCCGAACAAACTTAAGTTCCCACTTTTTCCAAGTTTTAACGTTCGGGGAACTTACAAATTTTATTTTATAGTTTCCAAAATAAAATTTTGCGGACGCCAAGATGTCAATTCCTTTCGTCATCAACAGAGATTTCGAATTCTTGTTGAAGAGAGAGCGACATCCGGTCACACGCATAGTGACACTGAACGGAAGGATTGAGTTAAGGGTGTACAACGATTCCATTGAAATGCCAGAAGCCGGTCCGCCACTGTATGACCTTTTCTATGCTCAAAGTGAAGTGAGGAGAAGGATTTTTTTGGAATCAGTGATTCAGCAACGCCATGCCGGTGGTGGAGATCAGTAAGTTATTTCAAATTGAGGAATAAGATATTTTTTTACAATCTAAATCAAATTCTTTTCATAAGGCATTAATTATTTTTTCAGTGTCAATGTCAGTTATGTCTTTCCAACTCGTCAATCAAACACTGTTGAGGTAACTGTCGAGGGAGATTATCTGGCCAATCTGGCTGCTCAGTACAACAGGCCAATGAGGATGTCACTTAATACAACAGTGCGAAACCTTCATCTACCTCCACGCCATCTCCAAGTCATTACTGGTTCGCTACCATTTTATTTCGATTGTATTTTTATAATTTATTTTGTTTTCAGTAAAATTTATGGTTTCTTTCTTTGTGTCACAGGAGAAGCCTATGTGTTGCCAGACGGCCGATGCATTATCCAAGGAGAAGCGCCACATAATATTTCGATCAATCGAAAGTTCGGGAGATATTGGAGGGTTGCAGCTACCATTGAGCTTCGGTTGATGCCAGGAGATAATATGCTATTCCGATACCCAGTCGACAATCGGGTATGCTTGAGGAGGATGCTTGAGGAGAAACTTCATTGTGACTTTGTCCTTACTCCTGCCAATCGAGTGCCAATTCTGTGTCACAAATCGGTGCTGGCCAGTGAGTGCGCTAACTCCAATCTAATTTTTTCTTGATTTTTATTGCATTCCTTTTGTTCTTAATTTTAACTCATTTGTATTTTGTTTGCACTTCCTCACTCCTACCAATCGAAAGCCAATTCAGTGTCACAAATCGGTGCTGGCCAGTGAGTGCGCTAACTCCAATCTGTTTTATTTCTTGATTTTTATTGCATTCCTTTTGTTCTTAATTTTAGCTCATTTGTATTTTGTTTGCACTAAATTTACAGGTGTTTCTCCAGTTTTTGAAGCCATGTTCGCAGCAAACTTGCAGGAGGTAAGGGACAATGTCTGCAATATGAATTTTTCGGAGCAATCAGTCAAAGCCATGTTGAAGTTCTGCTACTACTCGGATTTGGAGGGTCCAATGGGGAGCCCATATGTCGCCTTGGAACTTCTGGAAATTGGACATTTATATGGCATTCAGTTACTCGAGGATACAATGTTGGACATCTTCATAGGGAAATCTTACGGCTGGTATCCTATTGATGTGGCCGTTTGCATCTACTTCAAAACTTGGCAGATCAATACTCCATTGTATGAAAAATTACGAACTGTTGCAGTTGATGTTATCAGAATGTAAGGACACTCCTAACTCTTAAATTCTATTATCCAATTTTACACAAACTTTGAATTTAAATAATAATCTTTGACTTTTTACAGGTTATCTAACGAATTACCAGGATCAGAACAATTCCTCCATTTGCAAAGACATGTGCCACAATTGGCAAGGCAGCTCATGGAGCAGTTATGAGGCTCCGAATTTGCAAAACGTCGCAGAACAATATGGGAGTGTTGAATGTTTAGTCTCACGAAAATGAATTTAGTTCGATGTTGCATACGTATAGTTTACTTATAGAAGTTTAAACTTCAAATTTATTTTTGTATTATAATGTATAAGTGCTTTAGTGTTAATGAATTTCGTTAAAAGTTAGTCTACAAGGAAAAAAATACAAAAATGAATTATTTTCAAGAACCTAATAGTACCTAGCTGGATTAAGATGTGATTAGAATTCGTTAATTGAAGATATAATTATACAAAGTGATACATATTCTATGAACTTATGATGTTAATCCCTTGAAACAAACGGTGTCCTGTAATAAACGTACATAACTTTACTGTCGATGAATTAAATTTGAAATCTTTTGAATTCTCCTAAATCAATTGCTCAATTTCACATATAACAAAAAATTGTTTGATCAGGCTATTCATATAGTCATTTAAATAAACCACTATACAATATTGTAGTGAGTCAACTACTCCAAAGTAATTTTAATTGTTTGCAAAGGTATTCTTTTTAGGATCATAAGTATCCGAAAATCACAAGTGTTTTAGAAACACTAATTTTAATATCAATGATAATGGGAAGGCGGAAGATTTCTGACAGCAACTTAAATACCAACGCTGGCGTAAACATCTGCGCCATAAAATACCCCCCGCAAATCCTTATAGAAATGTATTCATGAGTATTTTAAAGTCGATTTGAGCATATGACATCAATTCACTTTGGTTTCCAACAATCCTTGCAGTAGTCAGACTATCAGTCCATACCGTTCTTGATGAAACTGGGCAACAATGGCGAACCTGCATACTTCTTATTTGTCGTTAACTCTTAACAGTGTCACCTCGTTAACTCAAGCTAGTTAGTTAGACTTTATTTGTGTTATCTTGTATCAACCAAAAAATGGCTGTTCTCCATACAGTAACACAGAAAAGTGTCAACAATTTCCTGGCTTGGTCCATTCTGCACCCTACCACCTAATCTAAATCCATATTACTTGAAAATGGTAAAAATATTTACACAAACTCAGAAATCCGATTACAGGTTTTGTAATTTGGAAAATAAGGCATCTTATGTGTAAATAGAATCACGAATTTTGAAGGACTGAGTAATGCGTTAGTAGTTCCAAGCATGGGTGATTGATTGACTTATTAATAAGGATTCGTGATCGATAACAAATCAAGGAGTTTCCTAAAATCAGTTGGCATACATACATTACAACTCCAAGAAACATCTGCAACCTGCGGGTCTACCGCATTTGTTTAGATCCTGTTGGATCCTTCAACAATCCCAACATTATTTGAAGGAACTGTCAAATGTCATTTGACTGTATTTCTAATTGCCTTTTGGAATCCCGTTGACGAAGTCTACTTTCAACTCAACTTGAGGTAGAATACCACATGAATTGTGATGTATTATGCAAGTGTAATCCCATCCCTACACAGCGAACCTGATGTGCAAAGAAGGATTAGTCGATTGGTGGCACAATGATTGAGATAGACATCCATAACTTCGCTGTGGTTTAACTGGTGATAAGTAATTCTTATCAAAACTCATAATTCCGAATTTTTAAGGTGTTAAAAAAGTATTTTTTATTGTCATTTTTTGTCAAATAAATGTTTCTATAAAATAAATCAGTAAAGGATTCACGGAAACAAGAATGTTGATACAAGTTTTAAAAAATCGTCATTATCAGTATACAAGACTCTATACAGTACATTCTATCCCAGCCAATCATCAATCCCTCTCAGTGGCACTGTCTTGGACTAGTGCCGTTTACATTAGATTTGAGAATCATGAGATACGAGAATCTCTTCATAAGTTGGATTTTGCGGAAATGGAGGAACAACTCTTTGTGATTCATCACCGTTGATCAAATATTACACCTTCAACTCGACAAGGTTGTTCTGCAAATGCTTAATTCTGTCGAGGTTGACACTTTGTTCAAAATGATAACGGTTACCATATAACTGTAACTGTTTGAGGTTATGTATGAGCTCAAAAATTAGCGTGCGGAAATCTCGAACATCATAAGAGTAGCTTCCCACAATACAAAGACCTTTCATAGGTCCAACTGTGGTCCAAAACTGGAGCTTCGAAACGTGCAATTTTCCCCACACATGAATACACCAGTCTATAAAATTATATCTGCGAAACGAGTGCGTTTTCAGGTTGTAAAAGCTATTATCACCCAATTCCAGAAGGGTAAGATACTTATTCATTGTAATGCCTAAGTTTAAAAGCCTATTTCTGGTTGCATTATCGGGTACAAGACATGCAGCCAGGCCTCTTGAAGCCATCGAGCTAATGATTCTTTCATTCATTCCCAAAAAACTAATAAATGATAATTTTCAATATCACTATGATTGAATTCTGCTATTTTAAACAGATGCTTCAGCACCTGCATTAAAAAAAGAGATTAAAAGTTTCAGTATTGTATCGGAACAAGCTCACAATTTAATTACTAATCCATCAGTACCAATTGTAAGTACAAGATTACATCTAATATACAACATTTAGGAATTATTAGCATTGTTAAATGATTCAGTTTGGCAATCCTTAAGCTTTAGATGTATGAACTTTTTACTACCTTGTGTGTTTGTATATTATAAATCAGTTTTAGTAACTCAATAGCCAAAAGACAACATATGAAAGATTGAAGTTAAAATGCTATAGCCATGCATTTCCCCAATTTCTTTGGCAAAAATTGTTACTCCTACATGACATCCAATCCCAAGCAGAGACGTGGTGTAAGGTTCATTCATGGCTGATGGCTCAAACGAACCGAAGAAAGAAACGCAAACTTGGTATTTAAGATCGCAAACGTGTCCCTCAGTACCTAATCATTTGTTGTCTATATCCACAGCACATATGCTTGAAACAGCCTGAAACCCAAACTCCCGGTAAACCCGCAAAGTAAAAAGTAGGGGAATAACTATTGAATTACCACATCCCTTTACTACCCACCATGCCACCCGCTGCATCGTCATTTCTTCTTGGGACACAGTTCAATTTACATGGCTCGTGGATTCACAGGTGTCTTGGAAGATCGCTACATTTATTTTCGTGGACAACAAGTGAGTTACTTTCAACTGTCAGAAACAATTGGTAAGTGACTGTTACAATCATAAACTTAAGTTACTGTCAATGTTTTCCGTATTGACTATAGAATAATTTTTAAATATATATCGTGACAAGAATGATACAAGATATATAGAGCTATTCTAAGTGTTTGGTCGCTATAATTGTTTTTGTCCATCAATTAAATGACCCTTTACCCAAGTGGGCATTAGAAAAATAGTAAGTTCACTGTGTCATCCGTAACTACCATTGGAATTAATTGTGATTGGTCAGTGAAGCAACGTAGGGACTTTAAAGTACCAATATCATTCTTGTTAAGATATATATATGAGAAATTATTGTTCTCTACATGTCATTTCATAGCATTGGTAGTTTATTGTTGGTAGTTTACCATGTAATGATTTACTAATCGATAGTTTATCTGTCTATCCATTCAATCTCGTTGGGTTACACATTTTGTAGTGATTTTCTTAAGCCTAGGAAAATTGTCAGATATAGCTGATCAGTGATAGAGTCTAGGAGGTCTAGTCTGGGAATATATTTGGATAAATGATTATGTTAATGAATGTTGAACAATATGGTAGTTGTTTAATATAATATAGTCAATAGTTATTTAGTGTAATTTCGTAATTTAGTACAAAAATGTAAAAGTGGTAGTTTATCTCTAATCCCGATTTAACCCTAAAATGGAAGCAAGTTTAAGTATATATTTTTTACAGGAATTAAATAGCTAGGTACTTGTTAACTACAATTGAAGAAGCGAGATTTTCGTGGATTATGATGAGTAGTCTAAATGACATGCACTATAACCGCCGTAAACCCACCAATTGGGGTTTACTAATCTCCCAGAGATTTGATTTAATCCAAAGACCAGCCAAGTCCAGATTTCTCAAACATTAACTATAAATGTAGTAGACCTGGGTTTAATATCTATAAATATTATAGGTATAGTTGTTAATTGAATTAAACTGCCAAAAAAAGTTGTTATTATTCGTTAATTACGTTAACTTTTTTTGCCCATCAACCGAAGGTGGCAAGCCTATTACATGATGGCGGCCCTGGCTCAGAAACAGATTGTAAAACTAACTAAAACTATAAAAGTCTTGAAGGAACAGTTCCGTCAAACAGAGGGGGAACTTAAGGAGACAGTGGCCCGATTGCGGCTGGAATTGGAGCTGTGCCAAGATGAACTGGCCTTTTTTCAAGGTAAGTTTTGATATTATATTTATCCAGCTAAGCCTGCGACTGCACACTAAAGCGTGCAGACACTTTTGAAATTGTGTCTCGTTGGAGCTCGAGTAACAGCATTTAGCATTAGATCAGATCAGACCAATCAGATTTGTTTTGTCGAAGCGATTTTTATTAAAAGTACTCAGGGTGTTAAAGTACTTAATTTGAAGTTGTAATTTTGAGCTTATATAATGGTTTGTCTGTCATTAGTCGCATCTTTAATTTGTAATAATCTGGGAATGTTGGATTAGCACCGCGTGTGTATTGAGATTAGCATTAATTAATATTTAGACGCATCATTTATAAAGAAACTTATCGATAGTAATAAGTTGATTACTGAGGGTACAGTAATTTGTTCTATACCCCCATTATTGAGTTGAGTTAAATATTTGAGATACCGTCGTGTAGGCTTTTCTCCGAGGTTTCGATTTTACTTCATTGTGATTGTATTGATTTATTTCTTTTGTTATTTTAAGAAATATGGGAAAGCGCTGTCGATAGAATTGTCATCCGAGATAGGGCAAGGGCTGCAAGAGCTGCTGATCGTGCTGGCCCTTCTACTAATGTGGGAGGAAGGGGACGGCCCAGGTCTGCCAATAGGCCTGCAAGCGCCAAGAAATCGATGACATCTGGCGAAAAGAAGAAGATGGGCACGAACCCGGCCAAATCCAGGGTGACTGGTTGCTCCAAGAAAACTGAGTCTAAGAATGCTACAAAGCCTTCTGCTGGAGCCAAGCCGAAGAAGGCTAAAGGCCGTGACAAACAAAAAGCTGGGAAGAATGTTAAGGTCGCTACGCCCAAGGGAGCTAAGGTTCCAGCACCTAACAATTCCATGGTTGCCGCAAAATCACCAGGCCTGAGAAGCAAAACTCGTCTCCGCTCCACCACCGTTTCTATCTAAGTGATTATTATAAATCAAGCTAGCAATTAAACTGTATTCCATTCCATCCAATAAAGTTTGCTGCAACCATTAAATTAAGTATGTAAATTTCGATCTACATTAATTGTAACAATCATTTTAATTCAATCTAGGAACTGAAGATCAGGATGCTTACAAAACACCTTACTATAGTAACATTTATTTTCGTAATTTAATCTATCACTTTTCACCAGGTGAGACGCTAGTGCCAACTTTCACATATTTTGTAACACTCTCATCAAGTTTGATTTTCCGCATGAGAGTCTCTTCACGGTTGCTAATCACAGGCTTCTCATTTAACAGTTGATCGAATACTTCCTTCAATTCTTCATCAACGACCTCGCTCTTATCCGTTAGTGGCCGATGTGTCGTAGGGTTCATCTTCTTCCTGAATAGATGACAAAGGTATAACAGAGCATTGTAGACGCGTCGAAGTCCTTTGTTGCCAGCACAGTGGGATACTTTCCCGACGTTTTCCTCCTATAATTAAAAATTCACAAACGAATATTTCAATATTTTAGCTCGTTTCATGATACCATAAAAAAACTTAATTTATAACGGTTTAATTAATGTATTAATCTGGTTACACATACCTGTTGGTGCCAGACACAACTCAACATAACATAAACAGTATTTACGAACGATTCCATTTTCGAAAGAATGACTTACGTCAAACCTTCCTGGAAATGGGAGGCCAGACCTCTCACAGTTCACCGTAACCTCTCCACGTTCACCCAATGGGATCTCTGTTAATTTTCATAAATAAAGCATCCTTCATATTCAGTTAGGCTGCAGAACAATGTGGAAACAATTGAATGTTAATTTAAGTAATTTATACGAACCCGGTTCAACGAATCCAAGTAAAGCTTGGACAATTCCCTCGTCAAAGGAGAAGACAACAGCAGAGAACTCTGCTGGAATCAGCTCGTTCCAAGCTTGCTTACAGTATGGGGTAAAATTGAGAACCAAAAACCGCTTCTGGCATGGATCCTTTGCTTGATAGTCCAAATCTGTTCGACGGAGGTAACGTTGGATCGAGTTATAAGTACCAACGTAACGTTCATACTCCTGCTCAATCGCAGCCTCGTGAGGAATCACCCTGAAAGCATAAAAATAGAAAAAAATAAGTTTTTTAATCAATTTCCTAATGTTATAATTTCTAAGACATATTTAAAAAATAAATTACGTTTCCCCAAACGTATTCTTCACTCCTGCAGATCAGCTCATTTCACCCCTTTAAACTTTCACTGATGACTGAATAAAATAATAGAATAGAAAATTACTTTACTCCTGAGAAGCCCACTGATTTTACAATTTCTGCTTACGGAATTCGATACAGGTCAACGATATAATTTCTTAAATGTGTAAAAGGATCGAAATTACTTGCGGTCCACGAATACGATAATAAAACTACATTTTTCTGATGTTATCCAACTTTCACCTTCTTTGGCTGTTGACAGAAGCAAATGACCGAAGATAGAGACGGAGCCTCACAAGTTTTTAGGGCACTGTTTTGAAACGTCGCACAAATACAAAATAATTTCAGTATTTACGCTTAATTTGTCATTTAGAGAACTAAGAAACTACGCTTCAATATTCATTAACTATGGTGTCTGTAACTCTTACCACGCACTTACTTACCGAATAAGACTGACAACTGAATGGAGGTAGCGAATCTGGTGTATTTTGTTTTAAAAGCGATCAATGGAAATCGATTGATCTCGATGAGAGGAACACGATGGTACCAATTATTTTTCTTAAATACCTCCCGCGGACCCCCCAGGGAAAAAAACTAATATGGTTGAAAACGTGTTTTGGGACCTCGACGAGTATATCATTTCTCATTTTACCCCCATTTTGGGGGCAAGGTGGGATCCCCTTTGAAGCAGCTAAGACAAACTAGGGCAGTTGGGAAGCGTACCATTTTCATGTCTAACCCAACAAACCTAACCAAACCAAAGCCAATATCAAACTCCAAAACTTAAAACCGGGCCGGGTGGAGGTAGAAAAATTGGTCCCAGACCATCAAAGGGGTCGGTAAGTTTGCCCCCACTGGGGTCACAACTTTCCCCAAAATTGGGGTTAAATGAGAAATGATGTACTCATCGAGATCGGCCCAAAAATATATGTTCCAACCAGTTTAGTGTCCCCCGGGGGAGGGGGGGGGGTCCGGTGGGAGCTTTTAATAAAAATAATTGGTATCATTGTGTTTCTCTCGTCGAGATTTATCGATTGGTGGCCTCAGTTTTTAAAACAAAATCCACCGGATTTGCTACCTCAACCAAAAGTTTACTTCAAGAACCTAGAAGGAAGACACGGCAGATAATACGATAAAGTGAGGAACAAATAAAGAAGAAGCAAGTTCGAGTTGAAGCAAGTGTTATGCAGGAAAAGACGGGGAATTTGCTGGGGAACAAGAATCCACCTATCATTCCTTGCGGCAACACACCGTTTCAGAAAAAATCAAGTTTGAACCCTATCGGGTACACTATAGTGACATGCCTAGACCCTATCACCTATACATGACTAGCTTTCATTAGCACCAACACGTTTTTTGTCTTAACTAACTTAGGTAGAGATTGTATAACTTCACATTTGACATTGTGTAACTGATCATTCAATTTCATTAACCTATCATTTCCACATATTTCCTAACCACCTCTAACAAAACCTTACGTTTTTAATACAATTCATACTCATGTCTCATGTGATTAATTTGCGCATTGCATTTGATTATACATGAAACTATGATGTAGGTGGTAGGGGGTCTAACTAACCCTAACTAAGCCCGATAGGGTTGAAATTCAATTTTCTCTGAAACGGTGCGTAGCCCCAAGTGCCAAGAAATTGAAGGTGAATTCTTGTTCCCCACCAAATTCCCCGTCTTTTGATGCATCACACTTGACCCAACTCGAACGGGCTCGTTACTTAAAGTGATATCGAACACAGCTGACAGCAGCGTAAAAACTAACAACACCTAAACCTAAACGAGCACTGCATTACTGATTACTGTTGAATTTTGAAGAACGTCAACGTCGGCAATACTTCGACAACACGCACCGTAAATATTAACAAATCAAAAGTTACTCCTTAAACTTACTTTCAACTTTAGTCAGGATTCTGACATTCTCAAAATGAGAAATGCAACTAAATACTTAACTAATCAAGTAAAACCACCTTTAATTGTTAATTGTTATTACTTATTATGACAACCTAATCGACTACAGTCACTACATTAACTATCTAATATTTATAGTGAAGGAAGTTAAAAACACTTTGAAACTTGTCTTGTTTCAGTTTTCCAATGTCAGTAAGACAAACGGTGTACACATATACTGATGACTGACTGCTACTGTGCTTTAGACTAGATCAGAACGATTTATTTATATATTTATATGATCCAGTGCGTCCCGCCCTGTGTCCTTATGCTGTCCACTGTATGGGATGTATGTTATGATATAACGAGCATTCACTTAAAGTGTTAAGTCAACCGAACGTTTTTTTATGTAAAACGACAAATCACTTTTACGTCTGGTCCCTGTCGTTGCGGCCTTTCCTAACTCAATTACCCTTTACCTAACACCAATATATATAAATGATGAGAAAACGTGATGGACGGATCGAAACGCACTTTGCATTAGATTATAAAGCATGTACTAAGCACATTTAAAAGCCAACAATAAACATGCATGCTGTCAACTGCTACTGCTAAAATATTCAGGATCCTATCCAATCAGACAATAATAATAATACGACGCGTCGGAGACGGATAATTACGATCTGAAAAGGCTACATGCAAAGGTGGTATGATGGTTGGTGGTGGTGGTGGTTTAGCGCTGGTGTGGACAACAAAGACGAAATGTAAGTAAAGATATCCTTTGCTGGCGGGATGAGAGTTTTCTGAAAACTATGAGAACGACTATAGCAAGCAGTATACTATTTTGCCTGTGGTCTTGTGTTGTGTGTACAGTTTTTCATGTCTACTTGCGACTCTCAAGAGCAAGAATTCTTCGGATATTGGGCACTATGTGTGACACCTTCCGTCTGTCTGTCTTTATGCTCGAGATCATTCATTCTGCTTTTAAGTTTCAGAATATCCAACTGATCGAAACTCTGGGTATTAGTGATTATAAGGAAATTTAATACTACTGGAAATATAGCGTGTAAATAAATCAAGCACCTATCTCCAATGCAAGTTCTCTACATCCTGTGAAATGGGAAGCTCATTTGTACGTAGTGCATAACTTGACTTTTGCATTGCAAAAACATCAAGTAAAGCCAAGCTGTTGAATGCTATGCAGATGGTCAGAAAGCTGCAAACAAGTCCAGCTAGAATTGTCAATCAAATACATTGAAAGAAATGATATATCTGTTTAGCTGGAGAATTGGTAAAGTAACGTGATATGTAGTACATCAGTACATCATTCATAGGATGTAGGAAGGAGTCATCATCATGCTTTGATTGGAAAAGGAAGGAGAGGCTTGGCTTATGGGTTATAGCTCACATGACAAGATGATCCTTTTTCACTATAAAACTGTATCAGTTCTTTGGGCTGTGGCAGCGTTACGCTGAGTTGCAAGTGGATTGGAAGGGGATTTTATATAGTTTTTTCAGTATTTCTCTTCCATGTGAAAATAAGCTATGATGACGTTGGTGCGTACTGCCTACTACTAAACACTTTGAAATTAAAAGGTTAATCGGATTGCAAAGAAAAAGTGAGTTTCTAATTGACATTCTCAAACACAGAAATACCTCTATTCTTTGTCTACTTCTACATCTAAAGACTGTAATAAATATCCGATTGCAATTATATTTTTGTACAGTTATAAAATCATGGATGAAGCAGACGTAGTAGCGTACAACACCTTGACTGACCAGTACCTCAAGAGGTTTGGAACATTTATCGAGAATCATTTTTGCACCTTGGTTCGCTCCGTCTCAGAAGACTCATGTCGTGCCAGTGGTGGACGAACGAATGGGAATTTGAGCTCATCTTCAGGTGACTATTTCAACCTCTGATGTGTCCACATCTCAAGCAGAGCAATCAACAAACAGTGTCACTTTACACACGAGCAGTCACAACATTTGGGACAATTTTCATCACCCCATTAAATTGAGGTGGACACCAATAGCAGAATCAGCAAGTTTTGAGGAGTTGACCTGCATCCCTCACCCATTAGATGGGAACCCTGATGTGTCAAAAGGTTATGCTTGTGCTAGTCACCGTTACAAACCAAGCTCGATCTCTGAAAGAGGTGGGATATGGGACTTTTGTTAACTCCATCCTATTATATGGTGATGGCTATGATAGTGACTCAAGTTCAAATAGTGAAGCACCTTCCTTAGCAGAAACTGAAGGGGAGGGTCATGTCTCAATAGCCAAGATGATCCCACTACTCCTCGACCTCCTAGAGTTTATTCAAGAGTGTACCGAATTCGTTGGTCATTGGATGCTCCAACTTGCTGCCCTTTTTAAAGAGAGCAAGCCTCACGTCGTGGCCATTTCTAATCTTCAGTTATACACTGTGTTTAGAGAACTAAGTGATTTGCTAGGTTTTTTTGTGATTCTGGATGANTGCTGCCCTTTTTAAAGAGAGCAAGCCTCACGTCGTGGCCATTTCTAATCTTCAGTTATACACTGTGTTTAGAGAACTAAGTGATTTGCTAGGTTTTTTTGTGATTCTGGATGAAGTTATTAGGAGTCAAGTAGTTTTACAAGAGCACTGGCTCAAGTATAGGCAAATGATCAAGTCTGTGAGAGCAGACAGTCGTAGTTTTGATACGGAAGCTGGGAATCTTGTCCAGTTGGATAGAGACCTTATTCAAATTGATAAGTACATTTTGTCTGCCAACATATTTAGAAACTTTATTGACAACATGCTTCAACAAAATCATCGCTACTTTTCTAGAAACCTTGTGCTAGCAGAAAAATTTCAATCATTTCTTAACACCCTTGCCTCCAATTTGGATAAAGACACTGTGAATCACACTGAAGAATTCCGTCCCATTTCCTTAGCAGCTACGTATATTTTTGCGGCATTCTTGTTTCCTGCTTGTTTTGACCAAAAGAAGCAGTTTCAGAAGGTGATGCTCGAGCATCTGAGGCGGATCCAAGCGGTGGCAATCACTGGCTCTCACGTTTGGCTGCCGGAAGTATTTTTCACGAGTTGTGTTCAGGGTAATGGTAGCAAGCTGTTTGATAGCCGTGCCATACAGTCAATTTCCACGAGTCGCCAAAGCTTCCTGCAACAAAAGGTAGCTAGTCTTGCCAGAGACCTTCTCCAATGGAACCTCCAATACAGTTCTTGGGCGCTTCGGCTTCAAGAGGTGTTGTTTATGAAGGACCTAAGTGGAATAAATATGGCAGACCTCTCGAGGAAATGCACTCTCATCGTGGAGGGGATCAAACTTGCTCAGAACCTTAGTCAGAATTTTAGACTTATATTAAATCTACATGCAAACATGGGGAAGCCAATTGGAAAAAATGTTGTTGTTCAACTATGCCAGATTTTGGAGCTTCTTAAATCAATCCAGGGAACCTTTTTTCAGTTTAACGTCAGGCTTTGCTGTTCTACCATGTACATTGTTCAGTACGTAATGCACACGGCCTTGGTGCATATTCGAGCAGCCCAAAAATCCATCCTTAATAGTGGTGATACTCGGAAGGCAGACGAAGCACGGGCTGATGCTTTGTCGATCCTCAAGATTTTGGAACATTGCTTACGCGGCACCATTTCCAGTAAACGACTACTCGTGGCCCAAATCGCACTGGATTGGGCATCCTCCTCCAATCGCCTTTGGAGGGATGACGAGACAGCCATGATCCTTCCCGCAGCTATTGATAGAATTGATCAACTTGTTAACTTGGAACGGAGTGTGGAGCACTATTGCAATGGCTCCTTAGTTTACTTTCACCGCATCATTTTATCTACTTACTTCTCTTCTCTTTATGCCAATCCACAAGATTCTTCAAAACTCCCTTTGATATTTCTCATCATTCGAGACTGCTTAGCACTTCTGAGAGGAAGTCCTCACTCGGAACATGTGGAACGTGTTTTCATGGCGGACATTGAAAGTTACCTTAAAACTCAGTTTATTGAGAGACTTTGTCAAGATGTTGAGACTGACCTTCGTATCCTTAGCCATACCCATTTACAATCTCAAACAGTGGACCCTGTCTCTCCATTCCGGGCTGGAGTGAAAGAACTCGGAAATATTATGGAAATTCCATCCTTTTCTTCAGACAATGTGCATAATGTCAGCATGAAAAGCATTGTAAGATTCCCGACTATATATATAATTCCACACTGATTTTTACATTTTCTACTGCACTGTGCACTTACAAAGTTTGTTGGTACTGTTTTAGGTGGAGCACTACATGAGCAAAACCTTTTATAACCTTCGCATCCGTTGCCTTACATGATTGGCAGTCTTATGCCACAATGAGAGTTCTAGCTTGGGATAAGTACAAACTTCATATTTTAGATGATCACCTTCCTGGCCATTCATTAGAACAGGTTGGTTGGGTTTCCAAATGTAAAATGCAACTTAAAAAGCAAACTTTTTGTACATAGCTTAAGTATTCAAGCTATATAATATTCTGTTGGATTCTATTTCAGGGTCGCGATATCCTCGAAATTGTTCGTAACCTTCCGCAATTCGTGGCCGAGTTTACTTACAACCTAAACAACCAAGTGTTTGTCCAAGTCAACTCACCCAACAAGCATTTAGACGCGGTTAACATTCGGCATTTAGCCAACTCCCTAAGAACACACGGGCCTGGAATGGCAAACAGCACTATTAATTTTACTTATAGATTTCTTCGCTCAAAAATCCACTCCTTGTCTCAATTCCTTTATGATGAACAAATTAAATCGCGCTTATCCAAAGACATCCGTCTCTTCAAACAGTCTTATCAAGAGCCATCCGCTGCTGCTCAAAACTATACTTATGCCACCCTTCTTTTTGACCGGGCAATGAAGTTTAAGAAAGGGATAAGAAAATTGGGTCTCACGGAAGATGGGCTGTCACCTCTTGACCAGTTTCGAGTTCTCATTTCACATATTGGAAATGCATTAGGGTAAATTAATAGTGAAGGCTAAAATATATAAATTAGAAAGAAGATTATGTACTTGTTCGTTGCTTGTAGTCATGTACCTTTGAAAAGTATACTCTTTCTTTATCTCAAGTTTCAATTTGTTTTTTTTGTAGCTTTGTTCGCCTGGTTCGATCTGGTGGCTCTCATTTTCTTCGCAGGAGGTTACCAATTCGTCCCAGATTTGCAAGATATTACCCAGTTTTCCGAACTCGTTGATTCGGTCACAGAATTGGAGCCTTCCTCTTGGTCAAACGACATCAAAAATGCTGCTGCGGGTATCGACTGTGCCATAAAAACATTGTCCAACTCCTTCTCAGACGGGATAGACTACTTTAAACTGTTGGTAAATGCTTTTCAGCCTGCTCTTCTTGACGCAAGGTAAAAAAAATATGAACTTAAGAACGAATTCTGTTTTGTAAACCCATATTAAACTGGAAACCCCCATTTTATAAATGAAACTTCCATTTAATTTGTTAGAAATGCCCACTTGAAGAATTTTTATGGGATTTATCCCCGCACTAACTCTTTCCTACGTGGATCACATGCGTTTGAGCAAGGAAAAGTTGGCCAAGCGTTCAAAATCATCAACCATCTTCACCGATGACGGTTTTCCCATGGGTAAAACAAAAATACATTATTTTTTTTTCAAATCAAGTAATCAATTTTTCATCAAAATTCAATTTCTTTTTGTAAAATCCATTTTTCTTTTATTTGAATCGCTCACAGTTTTAAAAATGTTTTGTACATGATGTGTGTTGTTTTAGGCGTTGCGTATTTATTGAAAGTACTGAACCAAGGTGCGGATTTTGACTCCCTCTCTTGGTTCTCAAATGTCGAGTACTACCTAATGCGTGAGAGAAACACGGCCCTACAAGCTATACAGGATTCTAAGAAGGATGAAAAACTACAACAAGCTAATACACTAACGGCAAGGCGACTTCTCGATGTTCTACATGAGTTTCAACTTGTACGCTATAATCTCAGCTCTGCAAGAATATTCTTTCATCACGACAATGCTAAAACTGCTAATGCTACTAATGCTAAAAATACAAATAGTGATTAATAACGACTGTGATCAACCTAAGATGCGATTATTCATAGATAAAAAACAGACTAGATTTACTACATTCTAATCATTAGCATTTATAATTCATAATATTATATAAAGGTATGTAATACGTGCTATTTTTTATAATAAATATTTTTTGTTGGCTTGGTAGAAAAACAATGTCATATATAGTCATATACTCCTTATAATATTGAATTCATAGTATAGTATCGGAGTCGTCCTAACTAAGCCTTATTATTTCCCTATTTCATTAACAAGTTTCAACATGCAACCTCCATAAAAAACGTAATACTTAAAAGTAATATTTTAACAAGTTTCAACATGCAACCTCCATAAAAAACGTAATACTTAAAAAGTATATTAGTACGAATCATTTTGTTTTGTTGTTTGCATATATACATCATCATGGTACCTAGTTTATTGCACATACCAGTAACAAAAATATGTTTGTTTTTTTGCCTTTTTAAAATTTAACTTACATAGGTATCCATATATCCTTAGTCTATGATGAACTCATTTCATATTCACATCATGCAGCGTACTTTAACTTACATATAATATGTATATAAGACATGCTCACATAAGCCTATGTACTAATACAACTATTACTACCCACTACGGTGAACCTTTCCAGCTAGTTATCTTCATTGGGATTGTTACCCGAGCTGGAAGTGGAGGTGGGGGGAAGCTTGAGTGGGAAGTTGTTGACAACTTGTTGAACAGTGGATGCACTCACAACTGGGGGTCTTACTGACATTTGACCAGTGCCTATTATAGAAGCGTTGGGTGGGGGGTGACCTGAGACAACCTGATTACAATAAAGATTTTAATTATGAGCTTGTACCGATATCCAGAACCGTGTATGGTTTCGTTTTTAGGAATTTATTAAATTACCTGAATGGTTTGCTTCACTCCACCAGGCTGCTGAGTAACGTTCACGCTGACAGGAACAATACGAGCATGTATTGGGGATGAGCCAGCGCCCTGTACCATAGAAGGAATGTGAACGAGAGATGCAGTGCTGGTGGAGGAGGGAGTTAGTTTGCAAAGGTCCCGAGCTAGTGGCACCACTCGTGGTAACTGTTATCGTGTTGGGATTAACTCCAAGCGGCTTTGCTATCATTTGAGCTTGTAAAACTTGACCAGATTGGTTTATAACTTGGCTCGTAGCTCCAACCTGCATATATTAAAATGCAAATACATATATCATATATGTTAACATAAGAGGATAAAACATTGATATCATTCAAATTTTATAATGCAAATTAACCGATAAATTCGTACCTGCTTAAAAACTTGCTGAAGTTGCTGTACAGCTAGAGTGTTAGGAAGCTGCTTCTGCGTGGTTTGTACTACAACATGAGTTGGTATATTTCCTTGTGGAGTTACCTATAAAAATAAAATATATAATTTGCATGTTTTTTTATATAAAATAGACAAATGACTGTAAATTCCCCTTAATACACATACCTGAGTGGTTATATGGGTAATCTTTCCTTGTGCTGCCGAAGCCTGAGAGGCTGCAACCATTGCCTGTTGTGCATTATGCTGCTGCTGTTGAACAGTTTGTGGTGGTCCAACATCCGGCTGTCGTCGTTGTATCATAACCTGCTGAACTCCAAGAGTTTGGACGGTCTGCTTAAAAACTTGCTGAAGTTGCTGTACAGCTAGAGTGTTAGGAAGCTGCTTCTGCGTGGTTTGTACTACAACATGAGTTGGTATATTTCCTTGTGGAGTTACCTGTAAAAATAAAATAAATATATAATTTGCATGTTTTTTATATAAAAAAGACAAATGACTGTAAATCCCCCTTAATACACTTACCTGAGTGGTTATATGGGTAATCTTTCCTTGTGCTGCCGAAGCCTGAGAAGCTGCAACCATTGCCTGTTGTGCATTATGCTGCTGCTGTTGAACAGTTTGTGGTGGTCCAACATCCGGCTGTCGTCGTTGTATCATAACCTGCTGAACTCCAAGAGTTTGGACGGGCTGTTGTTTGGGTCCTCCGGGACCTCCTGGTGAGCCCCCTTTCGTATTAATTTTGGATACATGAACTGGGAATGCCATTGGACCACCAGGATTTTGTTTGCCCAGGTGGACCCCCTGTAGACTTCACTAACGTTGCTAATTGCCCCGAAGCTGTGGACTGCACCTTCATAATGTTCTGTACCAACAATTAAATGATGCAAAAAATGTCAATACATTTAGTACCACATCAGATTGAAAATATATAATATATATAGGCATACATTTCTTCTCGAACAAATACACACATAAAGTTCTACAACGTCAGCTTTCAACTAAGACGGTGTTAAGCAGGGTAAACTGTGCGTCATGAAAACAGTTTATTTGACACAAATTTTTACTCTCTCACACAAAAAATGTAGACAATACGTAGGCAATTATAAGTTGGAGGAAAGGGGGGGGGAGTGGGATAAAAATATCATGTGTGCTTCCAGTTGTAACACCACTCAAAATTCTTTAACATTAATATATATAAATCCACACCACAAAATAATTAGGGAAGCATATGTATCAGGTAGCCCCACAGCGTTTTTTGGTATTTAATAGTAAGTAAAGTATCAATAACAACCTTTCTGGATTTTGTAAATACTTTAAATTGCGTTACCAATAGTGGTTTTGGTATCCAATTAATGTAAATTGCAATCAGCAAAAACGCATAAGAAAATATATGGTATACATCGCACTAACGTAAATGTAAGTGCAA
>JAANSM010000197.1:0-37855 GCA_036850725.1 Orchesella villosa | reverse complement strand
AATGTAATATGAGGAGATTATGTAATAAAACATTTGTGGACGAGTCGAAATTTACAAATTATTTTTATTTAATGATATATATAACTGTATAATGAATGATATTTTGTATTCTAATTTATTTTTCCATCAAAATAGTCGAAGAGTAAAATCTTTCCCGAGCACCAAGCTTCCTTCTCAACGAAGCTTCGTATGCATAAAATTATTACCTGAAATATTTCATTTCATGTTGTTCATTTCTAATTTTGCAGAGTAGAAATCTAAAAACTGATATTTAAACTGAGCTGTTATACTTTTTATTTATTCCGTTCAAAAACTATGGATTGCTACGGAAAGTCCTTTATACGGACAGACCTGAGTTCTTATAAGCTCCGCTGCACTTATAAAACAGGATGAAAGTATAGGGAATGAGAACACGTTGAAAATGAATGCGTTTATTTTTTGATAACTCTCTGAAATCTTGAAGACGGCAGACGAAGATTGATGGGCGGAGATGAAGAAGGTCTGATTGTAAAACAGTTCTCAAATCTCCAAAGATAGAGAATTTTTATTCGCAGTCTTCCGTATTGTGCCGCCCTTTACAAAAGTATATAAATTGTAGCAATCAGGGTACACTACATAAAAAACATCAGTATTATATTAAAAATTTAAGCTTTACCTTGAGTAAGACGACGCTGTCGTTCTCTGTATGAGTGATATAGTATAAAGACGTAACCCAGCACGAGCACAACCGTCGCCAACACCAATATTAGAATCGAATACTCTTATTGGCACAGGGTAATACGACATGCAAGGACCTTCCTCATTTGCATCCGTTTTGTTGAGGGAGACCTTTTCGTCTAAGCAAATGAAGTCGCAGCAGGAATTTCCAAGTTTGAATGATTTGCAACCCTACAAAAAGTTTTTCAAACCCAAAATAATTTTATTATCTATGTAGATACGTGTCGAAAAGGTTTTCCGTTATTATTCGTAAAGTCGCTGTCGCTTACGAGAGGCGGTGAGCACAATTCTGCCTTGCACCACTTTGGCTCCCACTCATCACAAGCGCAAAGGGTACAATTATCTAGTTCGTGAAAGAAATGGGTTCCATTTGGTTTCTCCTTTTGATGAAGATTAATGCAGTTATTTTGAAGTGATTGCTCCATATTTCTTTCAGTAACTGATAACTGAGCGAAAAAAAAGAATTAATTTACCTTATTTCTGAATGAATATTCCTCAACGCAACAGCTATATATGCTTTATCTTCTCCTTCCGTTTCAACAAGAAAATCCAGTCTCCGTCTGTCTCCCATAAATTCCATCATAGAAATCGGATCAGCATCAAAGAAAAGGATGTGTGATGTGTGAATACAATATACGCTGCATGGAGGTTGAATCAAAGCTTAAAGACAGGTAGAGAAGAAGGATCAAAAGAAATCTCAGAGATGGTGAAAGCGTACGTAATATAGCGACTAAATATGATAGTATTTCCCTTTATAATTTAAAGGACGAGTTGGAGTTCATGTAAAGTACAGTCCTTGCATGAATGGAGTTAGGAGTAAATTGAGATGAAACATAAATTTAGTGTTAGTTTATGGAGCTGGCGATATAATGAGGTGGCGGTGGCGAGCAAAACCTCTTATCTCACAAGAAAATTCATCCCTCTTCATTACATTATCCGACAGCACAAAACTAGTTCATTCTTCTTCTGAATTTCCTTTCGTTTTTCAACCACTTGTTAGCTTGGTACGCTAGAAAAGTTAGAAAACACGTACAATATTTGGTACATGGGTATCTCGGTTGATATATTTAAGTTATATGGGTATACCTATGATTTATATGATATTAACTAAATTTTCATTCTGTTTTTACGCAAATTCTTAAACCCTGATTTACCTTGCTCTCCCTTCTGTTTAAAAAAGGAAGTAATATGTAACCTACTTTCTTCCCATTTTCTTTATATTTACTCAGGAATTTCTTCTCAAAAGCAGCTTGTTTGTGAGCTTGCTCACCTTATAGACATCAGCATCAATATACAAGGCTCAATGCTACAAGATATGTCTATGAATTTGCGTATGATGATATGATGTTGAAATGAGATTGAGTGTAATAAAAAGATCAAAGATAGCCAAGGAACAATCTAAGAGATGGTGAAAGTGTAGGTAAAAAAACTATATGGGGTATTTTGCTTAGAAATCTCAATCTCAAGGACGAGTACAGACTACAGTTATTTCCTGTCTGGTTATGACAAAGGGCTACAAGGCAATAATACCACGAAGGAAATAAATCTACGCAATGTAATGATTATATAACATATTTGGCATGTTGAAATTACATTTTTAATGATTTATACAATTTTATACTGAATAATATTTTGTGTTATCATTGATTTTTTCATAAAAATATTTGAAGAGTAAAATCATGGACTGGAAATGTTGAATGCATCCTTTTTAGAGCCTTGAGCTTCAATTATAGTCACGTTTAATTGCTTTAATGCTGGCATGCATTCAAAATATTAAATGTTTTCATGTTTTTATGATATCTTCATATAATATTAAGTTATATCTATCTCAATATCTTTAAGTTGCTAATGCATATGCATAACTACATTCATTCTACTTGTGTCATGGGCGGAGATGAGGAAGGTCTGATTGTAAAACAGGTCTCAAATCTCCATACACAAAGACTTGTATGGTTTTGTACGGCTTTAAAGGGATTTGGGGTCCTCCGAGCTGTGCCGACCTGTGCAAAATTATATTTATATTGCAATTATGTACATAAAAACATCATTATTATATTATTTATTATAAATCATAAAAATTCTTGAAACATTTTACCTTGAGTAAGACGCTGTCGTCGTCCTCTGTAGTGGCGACATAATATAAGGAAGTAACCCAGCATGAGTGTTGCTGTCGCTAGCACCAATATTAGAATCGAATACTCTATTGGCACCGGGGAATGCGACATGTGAGGATGGCCTTCCCCATTTGCATTCGTTTTGTTGAGGGAAACAGATTCGTCTAAGCAAATGAAGTCGCAACAGGAATTCCCAATTTTGAATGATTTGCAACCCTACAAAAAAGTTTTCAAACCAAAACTATTTAACAAATCCTACAGATAATTTCAAAACTTTGTTCGTTGTTAACTTGACTTACGACAGGTGGTGAGCACAATTCTGCCTTGCACCACTTTGGATCCCACTCATCACAAGCGCAAAAGGTACAATTATCGGGTCCCTGAATGAAATTGGTCCCATTTGGTATCTCCTTTTGATTAAGATCAAGGCAATCATCTTGAAGTGATTGCTCCATATTTCTTCCCCAAATTGACAACTGAGTTTAAAAAAATGAATTTATTCACTTTATTTCTACATAAATATTGCGCAACGCAACAACTAGGTCATTCTACGTCTCCTTCCGTTTCAAAAAGAAAATACATCTCCGTCTGTCATCCCACATTCATTCCGACATTTCATTCCATCATAGACATCAGATCAGCATCAAAGAAAAGTACGTATGAAGTGTGAATGTAATATATTCTGCGTAGTAGTTGAATCAAATAATAAATATGGAAAGTAATAAACAGGTAGAGAGGAATGATCGTATTGAGAAAAATCTCAGAGATGGTGAAAGCATAGGTAATATAGCGACTAAATATGATAGTATTTCCCTTTGGAATTTGAAGAACGAGTTGGAGTTCCAGTAAAGTACAGTCCTTGCATGAATGGATGATGGAGTTGGAAGTAAATTGAGATGAAACACAAATTTAGTCCTACTTTATGGGGCTTGGTCGGCGATATAATGTAAAGTAATGAGGTACACATCAAAGAATAAAGTGTATGCATTTTATTGATAAGCAAAAATAAATTTTAACATGGACAATATTGTAATATTATAATAGTTCCCTCATTCAATCACAAGAATCGACAATCAATCACGACTTTATACAATGATAGAAAAACAGTTGAAATAGGGAAAGGAACAGGTAGAGAAACGAAAGAAAAACTGAATGAATGAATGATACAGTTCGTTTCGGTCATGCGTGGGGAGAATTTACCAAAGATACAGTTCACTATCAGACCTTATGCTTCCTCTCCCTTTTGTGTCCAAGATTTTGGAGAATTATTGAAGGCTACCATTCAATTCCAAAGTTCCGTCTACCCACCTAAGTACTTGACTGATTGTCATCGCTGAGTAAAAATGCTCTTTGATCTGAAATGTAGTGAAGGGATTCGGAACGAAAACGGAAAGTATAGGTTGTTAATGAAATTTGATAGTTAATCGTTAAAACGGAAGGGAAAACAGAACAAGGAGATAGTTTAAGTAGGAGTGTCATTTAATTAATTGAGATAAAAAGAGAAAAAACGAATTCAGTTAAGCTTGATCAGTTTACATGGACATTTAAAACGTAGCGTTTCTGTCTATCTTTCTTCCCATACATAACGTGATATCCTGTGATACAGAACCAAAATCCCTATTCATTTTGTGCTAATAATGGGATTTCGTTTTTTAAAAATCTCTTTCAAATTGGAATTTGGAACAGCAAGAAAACTTCCTTCGCGAAGTCAATTTGTCTAGAAAAGAAGTTCCATTTTTCACATGCAGGACCTAATGAGTGTCCTTGTGATTGTTAAAATGGGAAGAGTGGTTAGTGCAAGGCAGTTATTATGTTCGTCATCGATTGTTTGTATTATAATATGCCAATTGTTTGCAAGCACATGACTGGCCCAAAGGATGACCTACCTAGTAGGTGTGAAATATTAATTGAATATGCGCAAACATTTTTAGGACTGCAAGCCATATCAAATTGGGGATTCCAGCTACGACTTTGTTTACTTAGATAATTTCTTCATTCAAGATCCTAATAATTCATATGCGAATGATCCTTTCTTTAATGATGTAAACCACGTTTTACTCCAATTTATATTCCAAAGGATTTGCTAGTGGTAGCTATTTGCTTGAAAAGATGTCATTTTATGATGCGACGCGTCTCGCGTCTCTACGCAGACGCTATCAAATTGGAATTCAAGGTAAATTCATGTATACAAGTGTGAAAACAAAAAACAAGCTTGAATTATAACTGTATTTATAATATATTGAATATTGATATAGTTTTTAAAAGTATATAATTGAAATGCAACTTTCTACAGATCAACCAAGCTCACTGGAGATGGAAAATTAGTATTAAGTTTAGTCTTGTGAATGGGGATACGTGAGAATTCTCTATAAATCGAAATTTTCTTCGTACGTGGGTGGCTAAAATTTCTGTCAGTTTTTCTATAAATGCATAAAAAGTCCTGATCTGATTGATTGTGATTGAGAGAGCTTTTGTCAATCTTATAAAATTTATTTTTGCTTATCAATAAAATGCATACATTATATTATTTGAAGTGTACCTCATCACATCACATACACCTCGCCGACCAAGTTCCATAAAGTAGTATTAAATTTGTATTTCATCTCAATTTACTCCCACTTCATTCATGCAAGGACTGTACTTTACTGGAACTCCAACACGTCCTTCAAATTCCAAAGGGAAATACTATCATATTACTTAGTCACTATATTGCGTATGCTTTCACCATCTCTGAGATTTTTCTCGGTCATTCTTCTTTCTTTTTATTATCCTTTGATTCCACTTCCACGCAGCATATATTATATTCACACGACACGACCACACGATCACACGTCCTGTTCTTTGATGCTGATCTGATGTCTATGATGGAATGAAATGTCGGAATGAATGTGGGTCGTGGGTAGACAGACGGAGATATATTTCCTTTTTGAAACGGAAGGAGAAGTAGAATGATCTAGTTCTTGCGTTGAGGAATATTCATTCAGACATAAAGTAAATAGGTTCTTCTTCTTTTCATTAAGCTGTCAATTTGAGGAAGAAATATGGAGCAACCACTTCAAGATGACTGTATTGATCTTCATCAAAAGGTGATACCAAATGGGACCAATTTCATTCAAGGACCTGATAATTGTACATTTTGTACTTGTGATGAGTGGGAGCCAAAGTGGTGCAAGGCAGAATTTTGCTCACCACCTCTCGTAAGTCAAATTTGCAACGAAAAATTTGCAAATGATTTAAATCTATTCGCAATGAAAATTATTTTGGGTTTGAAAAACGTTTTGTAGGGTTGCAAATCATTCAAAATTGGGAATTCCTGTTGCGACTTCATTTGTTTGGACGAATCTGTTTCCCTCAACAAAATGGGTTCAAATGGCGAAGGTCCTTACATGCCGCATACCCATGTGGCAATGGAATATTCGATTCTAATATCGGTGTTCGCGACGGCAGTAATCATGATGGCTCTCTTTGTTATATTATATCGCGAATACAGAGCACAACAGCGTCTTACTCAAGGTAAACTTTTAATTTTGATGATTATTAATAGTAATAAATATTAAATAATATAACATCCAATGATGTTTTTATATACCTAATTGCTAATTGCTATATATATACTTTAACACAGGTCAGCACAACTCGGAGCATCGTGAATAAGGAGTGGAGATTTGAGACCTGTTTTACAATCGGATCTTCTTCATCTCCACCCATGAATCTTTGTCTCTAATATTTTAGAGAGTTATAAAATAAAAATAAGCATTCATTCATTTTCAACGTTCCAAATCTCTATATACTGTCAAATGTCATTCTGTTTTATAAATAACAGCGGAGCTTATAAGAACTCAATTAAAGGTCTTTCCGTAGTTTTTGAACGGATTAATTAAAACATATTATAGTACGGTTTTGAATATTAAATATCAAATTTCTACTGTGCAAAATCAGAATCGCATTATACTTTATACATTAGGAACTTTAAATAGCTTCTTACTTATCAATATCTGGCTGAGATATTTCTAATATTGTGGAAAGATATAAACAATATGAAACAATGTATTTAATGTAATAATTTTATGCACGCTGCTAATGTACAAGCAATTAAGTACTTATAATTATCATTGAAGCTTGGGGATCTGGAAAGGATACATTTGGCAACATACCGTGATTTTACTTTTCGACAATTTTTATGAAAAATTCAAAATTATATCGTTGTAAATGGTCACTAATTCAGATGTTATATAATATGTAATATCATTATAAAATAATGTATATCATTAAATAACAATAAACTGTAGGTTTCAACTCGTCTAAAAATGTTTTATAGCCCTTTGTCATAGCCGTAATCTCACTTCCACACAGTCTGTACTCGTCCTTGAGATTTCAAAGCAAAATATCCATAGTGTTCTTTTCTACCTAAACTTTCACCATCTCTTAGATTGTTCCCTTGCTTTCTTTGATCTTTTTATTACACTCGATCTCTATTCAACAACAACACATCATACGCAAACGCATAGACATCTCTTCTAGCCTTGAGAAAAGTATGTTGATGCTGATGTTTATAAGGTGAGCAAGCTCACAAGCTACTTTTGAGAAGCAATTCCTTAGTGAATATAAGGAAAATTGGAAGAAAGTATGTGACGTATTATTTCCTTTTTGAAACGGAAGGAAGCAAGGTAAATTATTGTGATGCGGTGATGGGGTTTAAGAATTTGCATTAAAAACTGAGTAAAACTTGTCATCTAAATCATTAGTAGACCCACAAAATTTAGACATTCAATCAAAAGATACCATTGTGTGTAAGTGTTTTTTTTCTAGCTATCTAGCTAACAAGTGGCTGAAAAGCGAAAGCAAATTCAGAAGAAGAATACCCTAGTTTTGTACTAGTGATGACTTCTGTTTGGAATTTTAAAGGAGATTTTAACATTTAAAGAAATATATAAAAAGTTTGAATATGGACCACTTTGGATTTGGAGTTCTTGCAACGCCATCAGGAGATGATCTTAGTGGGTTTGAGGAGGAGTATAGGAGGTCAAAGGGCAAGTACAAGCACTGCATTGATATTAATCAAAAGCTGATACCGCATGGAGTCCATTATGCTCCAGAGTCAGATCAGTGTTGTACTTGTGATGATGGGGAGCCAAAGTGGTGTAAGGCGGTGTTGTGCGAACCACCTGAGGTAAGCAAATTATCCTACTAAAAATGATTTGAAGACGAAAAACCTATTTTTTCAAATAGATTAATAAATGATTTGCAAAAACTTTTGATTTTATAGGATTGCAAGTCATTTAAAGTTGGCAGATCTTGTTGTGATTTTATTTGCATGGATAAGGATGACCCAATCAAGCCGATTTTAGGAGGTCCATACCTTCCGAGGCCGAGGCCGGAAGCCATACCTGCGGAAGTTGAAGATTTCCTTCCAAAAGTGGGGATTGGGTTAGCAATGGTTGTGCTGTCAATGTTACTCCTTTTATTCTTTCTGTATCGACGAAGACAACATCGGATTCATGGTTAAAAAAATTAGAGTAATTTCAATTTCAGAACGTGCAAACACAAACACACATTATTTTCTTGTTGATTTTACTTTTAATTACAGGTGAGCCAATCTCGCAGAGCATCAAATAATCTCGGGACGGATGACTGTGTTTTGGGAATCAAAAACGTTTCATCGGTTCTTTGATTTGACCTATAGACGAGTTATTATTGGATAATAACAAGCATCTGTTTACGTCATTTTTTGTTTTAACTCTACCTTCAACCTCCATAAATGTATAGAATATTGTCAATATAATTTTTGATGGAAATGGAAAGCACCTATATATTTTAAGGGACATAAATACGGTATATGATATTTGTGTGGAAATAATTTGTACCTATTATTCAGTATTTTATATTTCCGAGGCGAAGAATTTTTTTTTAAAAAAGCTAGTTTATGTTTTTGGAGTCGGTTTCAATTCGAAAGAAACATTTTACTATTATGTATTTTTCTCTTCTGTAAAATCAAAAAGAAATATATTTTATTCAATCATGTAGGGCATATCAATATTCAATATACCCAACCTGCTGTACAATCAATACCTGACTATAGGTTTTTATACTTGTCAAGTCAAAATAAATATTCTTAAAATTAACACCAACTCATCAGTTGTCAGTATCAAGCCTCTTAATTATCAATATTATCATGAATCTTATTATTTCATACTTTCAGTGAAAGATTTGATATTCATCTACAATGAATTAAAATTGATTTTCTATTGCAAAAACAAAAATCTGGGCTGTAAGTCCTTCAATGTTGACAATTTAAGAATTTTCGTCATTATTCTTTCAAGTTTTATTTTTTCAGTTTAAAAAGCTCATTTCATATTTATCTTGTTATGTTGAAATAAAATAACGACTTTTAATGAAGCTAACAATACAATTTTTATTACTATAATTGTCATCAAAACTAATGGGATCTCGCAGTAAATATGAGGGCATGCGGCATGTGCGGCTACCAGCGACCGGTGAAGTGCATCATTATCATCACAATATGCATAATTTTATTTAACACATTTCTTACAAGATGAAGTATACTGATTGCTCTGATCTTTGGTCAACATCCTCTCAGAAAAACATTTATATAAGTTGTAAGTATAGCTGATAGCACCATAACACCATATACCAATCCCATACTACCACCACCACCTCTTTTGTCTTTTTACAAAATTTATTACTTTTGGAGCTCGCCAAAATGAGCAATATCTTCCATCTTCCTTTCCAAATTTGGACATACATATCACATCTCACATCCCATTCACATTCTATCATATCCTCAACAAATTTCACATCACAGAATCACAGGTCAAAGCCATCATCATGATCATCATCATCGTTTTCTGCAAGCTTCAAAATAAATCTTTACGAAAAACATATGAATACTTACATAATACTTACGAATAATGATTCAACATTCACATTCAACATTCAAGGTAAAATATATAACATAAAAATAAACTGCATTCTTTTGCAAATTCATCAATAAAAAGACAATGATGTGATTTCCTTGAAAAGCCTAATTTTTCATTCGTCTTCGAGAGCTTCGCGTTTGGCATTGCATTTCCTTCTGACACTGACTTTGTGCCTTAAAGCTGAAAGCTGATGTTGTGTAGCTGAGTATCTTTATAAAATGTGTGATATAGTTTGTATATCGATATATATAGCATTTTCATTAGGTATTACATAAGCTATTTGTGTAAGCCATCATAACTATATATATATATCTCATGCTCATGTGAGAAAATGAAGTAGAAACGGTTACGTACGCTGTACGCTATAACAAAGTATGAATCATGCTGAAGAATCCTTCGAAAAGTTGAAGCGGTATAATCACCGTATTATAAGCTATGCTTTTGCTTATGCTTATGGGTATTTACCTTGATATCATGAGCCCATCCTTTGCTATAGACACTTTTTACTTCTTTCTAAACCTAACTAATACTCCCAATATATCCCAATGTATTATTATATATTGGGAGTTTGTGAGCTCTCTTCTCTCTTTTACTTCAGCCTCTGCCTGCGCACAAGAACAGATCGAAGAAGCAGCAGAAGCAGAGAGGTTGCTGATGTTATGTTGGATGTTAGCTAGTTGGCTGCTTCTCTCGCTCATTAACTTACAACATTGTGTGCACAAGTAGGTATTAGGTATATACATTTTTTGTTCCTTTTTTATCACAGTTTCCTTGTGGAATCTTAGCCCAATGTGGGATCCACATGGAACATAATACACTTGTCGATAAAGTTAGGTGGATTGAGGAGCTGTAGGAAAGCAGGTAAAGGATAGGGGAGAAGAAAAATATATAGCTGAATTTTGTACATGAAAGTATTATAGGTATTCCCAGTTCTTACACATAGATAGCCCTCTCCCATATCCATTTTATGTTTATTCCATTCCATGAAAAGTGCAATGGTAAAAACTCATCAAGAAGAACAGCTCTCTACTCATCCTTTAGGGAGACCAGAGAAGAGCTCTGATCTGCTGCTGTGTTCTGTTCTGTGTTGGCTGACCAACAACTGCTTTTTTCATTCCATTCCAACAGACAGGACAGGGCAGGCCAGGCCAGGACGTGAATGTGAAGTCAAGTCAACTGCTGAGATAAATGTGTGAAGAACTGTGGAAAAAAATGGACAAGTAAAAGCCAAAAGAAGAATAATGTTTAATGTGATATGACGGTGGTGGCAATCATCAAGATGATGATGATGAAGCATCCCTATTAGAGGAATTCGTCATCTTCTTCTTCAACTTCTTTTGTGTTCATACACTCATTCGTTGTGAATGGGTATAAAAATAAAAAAAAGTAAAAATATAAAATGATTCATTAAAACAGTTCCTCAACTTCATCATCACCACCACCTCAATCTATAATCTACGTGGCTAGCCGAACAAGAAGTGGAGTGTGGTCGTATCGTGTGTCCGGGAATAGGAAAAAATAAATAGACAATTTTTTTCTTTTGAAAGGATTTTATATTCCATTTTTCGGCATTTGTTTTTATAGTGCGATTTATAAGTATATTTTATAGTGAGGTTTGGGAGGTTGGAGAGGTGGAGGTTTGGGTGGTCAGTGGTGGAGTGCTGTTGGATAAAACGAAGCTGGAGTGATTTCGGTGTTTGGAAGAAAAGTAAGGAAATGGTTTTTGACTTAGCTTTTATAGAATATGCTAATTTTAAGAGGAGCTCTCGTGTTAAAGGATGAAGGAAGAGGAGATGCTGATGTGTGTGTATATGTTCAAGTGTCAAACTCATTAATTATGATTTAATCCTTTGGAAGTATATTTGCGTTGTTCATATATTGTTCTCATGCAATATATTATGATAATTTAGAGATGAGCATGATGATTATATGGAAATCAACATCATCCTCATTTAGTATCAGTATTTATGGCATAATCTCTGGCATCTAGATTTTTTTTTGCTGACTGTTTTATATAAATGGTGTCCTATTCCGCTTTCGACTGGACACCCCGTCAACTGCACTGGACTGGAATCATGTAAATAGATAGGAGAAGAGTAATAGTAGGAAAGTAATGTGTAAAGTGTAATTTGTCTGGGTAGCTGAAGGCTAACTAAATAGGACACAAATATTTATACAGAAGAATGGAGATATAGAACATCCAACATCGAACAGAGTGCTTTAGCTTGAGGCTTTAGTTGTTCAGCTCACATTTAAAGTTCATATTGATATGGATTTTATAGGTTATAATAATATATATTATGAGTATGACACACTATCAACTATCTATACTTACGTACTTATTTATGCAAAGCTAATATTGAATAACATATAAAAGCTACTGGCAATAAGGAATATGGATTGGTTTTAGTTTTGGACTTTTGGTATACATAATATTATTGGTGTTTGCTATATCACAATTACGTTACACGAGACAGGAGGAGGACGACATATAATATTAAATATGCACTCGAATGGTATATGTAAAAGTTTTTGACGTGTCTTCTTTTCTAATTACATGGGAATGTACTTTACATTTATTGATTTTGGAGGCACGAGGTTATAGTTATATAGTCATAGAGTTGGTTTTTAGTTTAGCTGTCGAAGTTACTGGGGATGCAAGCCAATATCCAATATGCAATGACATTTTTACAACTCTCTCAGAAGTGACTGGACATTGGGCAATGAGCATTCAACATAGATAGTATGTAAGTGTGTATATAACATGCGCAATTTACAGATTGAAAAGCTATCCTTTGTGCTCAAGAAATTAGTTAACGAATTGCTTGTTGAGAGTTGAATGATTGGAATTCAGGGAAAAAGATAAACGTCAACTGGGAAGCAGTTCGGAGAAGCTGACAACGAGAACATTACCAAGTTTTAGTTTGCTCAAATATAATTTTTACCTAGTACGTTGTGATTGTGACTAATTATTGGCGAAATCAAGATGTGCTCAGTTAGAATTTAAATTTAGATTAAATTTAGGAGTGAATCGAGTGGTATTTATTGCCAAATGTGCTTCATATTGTTAGTGAATCATCTTGACGTGTGTATTAGGAAAGGTGGAGGTGGTTGCTAAATCTAAAGCTAAAGTATAAATTTCAACTTTAGGTTCGATTTTGGAAAGGTGGTGTGGGGGCGTCATTTTATGCAAGGTATAGATACAAATGGCAATCTATAAAAGCATTTTGGTGTTTGTGTTTCTCTATTAGAATGTACGTAACTTCAATAGCTTTTCAAGTTCTTGCTCCTGTTTGTTACCTTCCGTCACTCATTTCCAGGTATCTCATCGATCTATCTATACAACTATCATATCTATAAACCTACTGTGAGTTGAGTTGGTGCGGCTTCACATTTAAATAGGATGCTTCCTTCGCTCCAGTTCCAATTCCAATTAGTAGGAAAGTCTATATAGAACCAGTATTTTTTGTGTGCCTGTCTTATGAGCTATAACATGGCTGCAATATACATTATGGAGTTTCCTTTGCAGATTCACTTGATAATAAGTTTAGTTTGGAATGCATTGGATTTTAACTTAGATTTTTACAAAATTCAATTTAGCTACCACTCTGAAACTTCCTCGAAAAAACAAAGAAAACATGCAGCTTTTAAATCATTTATAAAGTTTGGGATTGATCGCCATATCAGGGAAGAAGCAGGGAATTATGTCAAAATTGGAACAGAATGTAAGCAATTTAGGAACTAATTTGGTTAGCAACTTTTCCATATTTTCTTTTTTTTTGTTTTGGAGAAACTTCTTGATCAAATCAAATCAAAATCGATTTTCTCCATTCCTCCTTTCCTGAAAAATGTGCTGATATAAATATTCCACATGCCATTTTTATCTTCAATTTATCTATACAAAGCCCATGTTTTGCTTGTAAATTGTTCTGACTTTCTCCTCACGTCTTGCAAGCTCTTCTCTTCTCAGAATGACATCTTGGTCCTGCTGCTATAAAATATGAACATGATGTGAATGATGAAGATGAAGCATATTGGATCGCAGCATGCAAGCATTCAGCAGGGTCCCAAATCGAATCAGAATAATCGCATACAAATACAAATGTAATTACTAGGAGACTATGCTACACAAGATTGCTCGAGGAACATGACAGATGTACTAATATAGATATATAGTTAATTGCGTCAGCATATCATCAAATCACGCGTTACGGTTTGTTTTCGTAATCAAATAAATCAAATGGTGATGAATCTGATGATTTGATAAATTAGTTCTGCTTATATACAAACAAACATTGTAAAATAATTGTTAGAGCTGCGATTAGGAGGAAAAGAATTCATTAGGGATTTTTTGGTTGACTTGGACTGTCATATCAAATCATATTGGTGCATAAGAAAATTTAATCTAACAGATATGAGATCCCCACTTACGTTTGATCATAGTTTGAGCTCGAATTAGATGATACATTACGGGTTGTGACATTATTAATGCTTCACAGTAAATGAAATGAGTAAAAATATTTTCGACACTAAAGGATTTTTCATCCTTCTTGAAACTGTTTCAAATTACGAGATTTTTTTGTGCTCATATAGTCAACCTCTTTTTTACCAACTTTTCCATCTCTCCAATGTTGAAGGTCAACTCTAAAGGAAAAGGAAACAGTATGATATTTACTCTTTCCACTTCTTCTCCTTCTTATGTATCATTCATCATCATGATAATTTCACGTAATCGTTTCCTTCCTTTCACCAGTTTCACCTATATGCCTACTTTGCTTTGCTTCCTTGCTACCTTGCTTCCGTCTCCAACGAATAAATGCCAAATGTCATCTCATCATATTTCTTCTACTTTATCCTCTTACCTTTCCTCCGTCTCTACTAGAGTGGTTTGCTTTTGCTCCTCACTTTGTTTCCCTTTTCCTGGAGGACATGGAGTCCATATAGTACGTGCTTTTTATCAAACTACCACTTTCCTTTCTTCTCCTTTTTACGTCTGAAACTGACAAGACATGATCTTATGATGATGATGATGATGTGATTTAAGTACATGAAGATATTTTATCTCTGACACACCAGATGCCTGAAGGAAGAAGAAGAAGTGTATTGAGTTAAAGGCTATCATCATTACAACTGTTACAAACGAAAAAAAATTGAAGAAAGCAACAAAATTACGTTGTCTAAGAAAAGCAGTAAGATATGATATGATACAATCGCAATCATTGCAGTTTGTAAAGAAAAATCGATCCTCTAGACTTTCTCTTTTTCTTGTCAAACTTTCTCTTTGTGTGTTGCCTTCCGCTCCAATAATCGACATGAATTCCCGAGGGTGCGGGTGCTTTCGGAGTACGTGGAATAACGAATGACTTGTGAGTCTTTCTGTCTCACTAAATCGTACATGGATATGCATGTCAAATCACCCCATCATCCACTCTTCAAATCATGTTGGATGTTCATCATCAAATCATCATATAAATTTACTTCTGTTCTCTTTGGTTCTTTAGGTTTTGATTATATTCACTTGTTGAAACAGTAATTTGGTTTGGAGAGATTTGTTTCCTCTTGGGGAATAATAATAGTAATGAGATTGGCATTGCCATTGCAATTTTCCCTTTCTTCAGAGAATCAGAACCAGTTGCTACTATTGTACATTCCATTCCTCTTCGTGATGAACACGATCATGATCATCATCAATGATCAAAGCCAAGTTCATCCAAGCAATAAATGAATTCTAGGTAGGTTGTTGGGTGTATAGGTCGAGGTGGTAAAAGGAAAGGGAGCTCTTATTTCAAATCAAATTATATTCGTTTACTCCTTCAACTTTCCACCTCCACACTTCCACCCCATTTCAATTTAATGAGGTTTCCAGTTCAAGGTCGAAAGAAAAGTTCAGTGCACGGAAGTTGCTCTCTTCAAAAACTATGTCTTCGTCCCCATTATTTTTGCTAAAAGGGAAGGAATAGAGAGGAAAAAACTGCTTTCCTTTTGTAAACAAGGAGGTTCGTTGTTTGATAAATCTCTTTGGGGAGGGGAATTTCTTCTGCTGTAGCGACTCCGTGCTTATTGCTTGGCTGCGAGTCTTGCTTATTAGGCTTTTTTACTATATGATGAAGTGGCGAGTGTGGCTGTGGCTCAAAAACTCGGAACCGGAACCATCCACTAGGCAATTTGCATTTGTATTTTGGTCATGTAATATCATGTCCATAGTCCGGATGCCATATGGTACCAGAGCTTGAGCTCCTCCTTCAAACAAGAATGGAGTGGTTGCTCAAGTGGTCGTGGTTTATTGTGGCAGTGGTAATGGGCCTTCTCTTCTGTCGGTCCAGCCGACTGGAAGGACTGTCGCTATATTTTTGTGCCTATTGATTTTGATCAATAAAAAATGAGCATGCATGGATGGAATGGCAAGCCATAAGAATACCTAACAAAAGTATGCAAGGGACAGATTGGTTGTGTTACGTATTATCTTCATATCATTCTAAGTAAGTTGTCGTATTTGTCATTGAGCTCTCCCTCTTTTCGCTATTGGGATTGGAAGCAGGTGTCCAAAACGTAAATGTCAGCTTAGCTGCTTCACTTACTCTCATGGAAAAATAGGAACAGAAATATAGGCTTGTTTTCTCTTGACCAGAACTACTAGCCAAAGAATGATTATATACAGAGATGTATATCAACATCATGAGTGGAGTGTAAAAATTGGGTATTTAGCTGAAGGCAGAGAAAAATGGGAAAGGCAAAGCTGCTATATAGCTCCCATTTACCCTTCCTTTTTATATAGCACATGAGTTGGGATTTTGGGAAAGTTGTTGGAAAGTAGTTGAGTCTCGGTGAAAGAAGGCGTTGGTGTGTATGTGTGTGTGTTTGTGAGTGTGTATTGCATTGCAGTGGTGGAGGTGGTCGTATAGTGTGGTTCTCTTGCAACTTTTCTTTGAAAGCAAAAAGGAGATGGGATCGGATCCGATATAAAAGGGAGAAAATAGTTTCCATTCCTTATTCCATGCCATGTCATTTGCCAAGCCAAACCATACACACTCGTTTTTAATATATAAGAAGAATGTTATATAAGCTTCGGAGAAATGGAGCCTAAACACAAGATACAAAGGAGCAGCATGGAACCATGCTTGCTTATATTCTCATTTTCCTTGTGCCAAAAAATCGATAGTTTTTTTGCAAGGCCAAACTTGCTCATACTTAGCTCTAAAAAGTCTACTCCCATTTGGCTTAGGAAGAATATATGAAGTTGAAGTTGGTTGTTGGAGTTGCCTTTCATTCCCCATAAAATGTTCTATGTATTATGCTGCTTTTACGAGAGGAACTGAGGAACCGTTTTCGTTTTGTCCTATATGAAAATGAGTTGTAGTTCTGGATTGGAATTTGGATTGGGGAAAGTAGAATGTAGAAATGGAGCAGAATGGAATGGAAGAGTGGGGGAGCAGATGTATTTTTTCATTCTTTGCTGGAGGCTCCTCGCCATAACATAACGTAGGTATTTCTGTTTGACTTGAGAGTAGAGGAAGCTAAAGAATCTCTTTCTGGCATGTAGCCATTTCGCTGGAAGCAAATAAGGTATAAAATACAGAATACAGTGGTGATGTGTGATGTGATATCTGAAATGTGATGTGATAGTGCATTCCAATATTCCATCATCATGATTCGTGAGGAAAAGTATTTGGTATGCAAAATACACTTTGCTTATCCGGCTAATACGAGTGGTATAATTGATTGGATTAGAGAGACAGGAGGAGAATGGGTGAAAAGTAGAAGCAACATTGGATTTGGATTGCATAGGCATTTCCCTTCCATATTCATATCCACTAGCAGGAATAGATAGTTAGGTATATATACATAAGTTGACCTAAAGGTATCACATTCCTCCAATATATCTCCTCTATTCACGGGAACTCTTTCTTTGTGTTCCAAAGTGTTAAATAAATACACGTAGACAGTAGTGTTGAAAGGAGAGAAATGAGTGAGAGGATGAAAGTGAAATGCACACAAAAGAGCAATAGCATAAAGCTCTTCTTTGAACACCGAAACTACTGAAAGTGTGTACGTGAGTGGAAGTGGAGGAGGTTTCTGGCACCACACCACCGACAAAAGATTTTCATCTAATTCATTTTACCATCACCATCCTCAGCATACTTTCTCTGTATTTGTATCAGCATCAGCTCGCTCATATGATGCAATGTTGAATGTAATGTAATATTGTGGAAAAAAGAATCTTCATTCTGTTAGAATGGAGAAAAATCAGGAGACAGTAAAGTAACCTGATCTGAGAGGAAGAAGGGAAGGAACAGGAGGAAGAAAGAGCTTTTATACTCAGCTTTCCCTCGTATTCCTTTCTTGGAAAGGAGAAAGTGAAAAGGTAAATTGAGGAACTAGAGCATAAGAAAGAAGAGTTCCACTTACAGAAATGATGGTGAGGAAGTAGGCACCTTTGTATACTTTAGCAACTTCATCTTCACTAGAGCTACATTTTCTCAAACGTAATCCGTATGGCATTGTGTGTGTCCGTGGTCCTTAGTTATCTTCATCCTTAATCGCATTTTCTGACTAGATTCACCTCACAGAACACGAATAGAAAGGGTAAGAAAGGAATCACAGCTCCGAATCTAAACTGATTTGATTGTGACGATTGTAAGAAGAGTGCCTGAAGTATGTAATTTTAATCATAATCGAATTTCTTCAGCACATATATTGTCAATTGTTGTCCACTTCCTTGTAAAGTCCCAAAAATACATTCCTTTTGGTTGTCAGTTGTGCATAAAAAGATCAAATCAAAGTTATGTACTTTTTTATGCACATTGTCAATTGAGCATCTATCAAAAAAACACGTTAAAACTGAATGAACAAGGCAAAAGCACTCATTCATAAACGACCGTTGCAAAAATGTACAGAGAAGCTTCTAGAACAAACGGAGCAAAGATGTTTGCGTCCCTTTGCTTCTTGGTGCAAAGGTCAACGCTGATTGGCTCGGCACGGGGGAGAGAAACGCAGACTTCTCTAGAGTTGACTGCGTTCGCTTGGTTTTGACGGCGATTTCTTTGATTGAGAGCGCGTGCTACGTTCTGATTGGCCGTTGCATTATTTTCTCCGTTGGGACCATGCTTTTTTGTTGTTGTCGGTGTTGTGTTGTGTGTTTTTATGCGGATAAAAATATCCTTATCGTTATCTGATGTTATGATCAGCATCAGCTGGACTTAGGAACATTTTTGGAGTTTGTTATTGTGATTTAAAGGACATTTTTGATGCGGATGATTTTAGATTGATGATTTAGTATGGTCAATGGAGTTTTTCATGAAATGAATGAATGATGGACCTGGATTTAGTGGTGTCGAACGTTTCTCCAGCATTTTTGTGTAGTTAGTTAGTTCGGTTATTGTTTTTTTAGGTAATTGTTATTTGGCTGGACTTTTAGGTAGCTAAAGTTTGACATAAATCCTCATAAATAAAGTGTCAGTGAAGTAGATAATCAATGATAGAGAAAAGGGTTGTCAGTTGTTGAGTTTGAATTGTGTCTACTAAAGTGAATCATTTCATTCTTGATCACGTTCGCGACCCGATTTCCATAAAGCACGTTCATGTCAGTCAGTCAGTATAAGCTTCAGGGACAGAATGTATATGTATGTTGTATGTAATATATAGCGGACGTGATCTCTGAGTCAGCCAGAATATTCCAAAATCCAACTTCAGCAGAAGAATGAAGAAGAGCTTTGATATGGTATGATAGATAATGCGCGCAGGGAGGAAGATTAAGAAGAACGGATTCCAGATTCAGAATTTGATTGTTAGACCTTGAGGAAAGTACAGAAGAGATGAATGTGTATTTGTACTTGAGAAATTGTAAATAAGTAAATGCACCTTTGGTTATAGATACAAATGCGATAAAGAATTGCTGTTGTTTGGTGTTTATGTTTGGTATGGCAGGGCGTGGTTGTGGTGTGGTGTTCCTATTTCAATGGGCTTAGTCTCCTCCTTCATCCTTATTGTTGCATTATCATTATAAGCCAAAAGTGTAAGTGGCTTTGCATAACTGACTAACCCGATCTGATCTGATTGTTCTGTTTCAGGTAGAATCCTCCTCGGCACTGTGAGATGCTATGGTCACAGTTCATGAAGACGTGGAAGCAGCCCGACCGCAAAGTTGATATCACCCACCGTCTGTAGGTGCTACAACGGAGCTAAATTACTCAATTAGATATTGTCCTCCAGTTTTAACTACTCTCAAATCTACCTCTACTTTCGTCAGCCCAGTCCAGTATCCCCTGTAATTGTGATTGTGAAGGATTTATAAGGAACTGACTCAGCTTTTATTTTTGGAGGACGCCTCGTACAAAACTACATCTCCAAAATGTCGACAGGAAATCAGGGAATGGAGCAACTGATCCCCATCGTCAACAAGCTCCAAGATGCCTTCACGCAACTTGGAGTGCACATGCAGCTTGGTAAGTCTTTCAACGATGAAACACGCTGTAGCGTTACAAGTTATCGTACTTTATATAGCTACTTATATGTTCACGAGCCTTCTAAACTTAATTGAATAAATTCTTTTATTACAGATCTTGCCTCAGATCGCTGTAGTGGGGGGTCAGTCTGCTGGAAAGTCCTCTGTATTAGAAAACTTCGTAGGAAAGTAAGGGAACAGAATGTCTTTGGCCAGTTAACACAAGTACAAATGAGTTGATGGTGGTGGCTAGGCGAGCTAATTAATATTGTTCTTGTTCTCGTGTTTTCCAGGGATTTTCTCCCCAGAGGATCCGGTATCGTAACGAGAAGGCCGTTAATTCTTCAATTAATTACAAATGTTGCTGAGTGGGGAGAGTTTCTTCATTGCAAAGGGAAGAAGTTTATGGATTTTAATGAGATACGTCAAGAGATTGAAGCGGAGACAGATCGAGCCACGGGTAGTAATAAGGGGATCTCAAATCTCCCAATCAATCTACGAGTGTATTCTCCTCATGTATTAAATATCACATTAATAGATTTACCTGGTGAGTACATCAAGCTTTTACTCTTTAGCCATCCATATTACACTTCAAGATATGCAGAAATGCAATTGTAATTCATGTATTAAATATCACATTAATAGATTTACCTGGTGAGTACATCAAGCTTTTACTCTTTAGCCATCCATATTACACTTCAAGATGATAAGTCACGATATATGCAGAAATACAATTGTAACGAACTATTTTGTTTGATTGAACAGGTTTAACTCGCGTTCCGATCGGAGATCAGCCAGTGGACATAGAGCAACAGATTAAAGACATGATATTTCAATTCATCACCCGTGAAACTTGCTTAATTCTAGCAGTCACCCCTGCAAATTCAGATTTGGCTACTTCAGATGCACTCATGATGGCAAAGCAAGCGGATCCAGATGGGATGCGGACAATTGGTGTCATTACCAAACTCGATTTGATGGATGAAGGTACAGACGCTCGGGAAGTATTGGAAAACAAAATGGTTCCATTGAGGAGGGGCTACGTAGGCGTCGTGAACAGATCCCAAAAGGATATTGACGGCAAGAAAGATATCAAAGCTGCAATGGCAGCGGAGCGAAAGTTCTTTATAAGTCATCCGTCGTATCGGCACATGGCTGATAGACTGGGAACCCCGTACCTTCAACGAGTTCTCAATCAACAGCTCACCAACCACATCAGAGAATGCCTACCTGCACTCCGGGACAAGATGCAAAAGCAAATGCTCGCGTTGGAGAAGGATGTTGAACAATACAAGTATTTCCGACCGGATGATCCTGCCATCAAAACGAAGGCTATGTTGCAGTACGTCCATAATACATATATACTACACTACATTGCTAAACAACATAGAAAGTTGGTAATATTATTAACATGAACGGGCAACCTTGAAACTTTCCTTTTTTCTTTCCTCTCCAGAATGATTCAGCAGCTTCAGTCAGATTTTGAACGAACCATTGAGGGTTCAGGCTCAGCTTTAATCAATACAAATGAGTTGTCGGGTGGAGCTAAAATAAATAGACTCTTCCACGAGCGATTCCCTTTTGAACTTGTCAAGATGGAGTTTGATGAGAAGGAGTTGAGACGAGAAATTGCGTTTGCCATTCGTAACATTCATGGTATCAGAGTCGGCCTGTTTACCCCTGACATGGCGTTTGAAGCTATTGTCAAGAAGCAAATTTCCAGGCTCAAGGAACCTTGTCTTAAGTGTGTTGACTTGGTCGTCCAAGAACTTCTTAATGTTGTTCGATTATGTGCAGAAAAGGTATATAAAAATATACTGTTTATATGAAACTACATATATGAAATTATAAAGCAAACCAAGGTTATGCCCTCACACCCTTGCTTTCGTGCTAGATGAATCGTTACCCAAGATTACGAGAAGAAACAGAGCGAATTATCGCCTCATTTGTTCGGGACAAGGAGCAAATATGTAAAGACCAACTTCTCATGTTGATTGACTGCGAATTGGCCTACATGAACACAAACCATGAGGATTTCATTGGCTTTGCAAAGTAAGCAATGAGAAATTTCTCTCAATAAATATCTCTATGTATATTTTTGTTCTAGCTCTCTTTTTGTAACAAATCAAAACCAATGTTTAAAAGCTTTCTTGCTCTTTGTGTAAATGTTTCCCTGCTGGTCAAAAAAAAATATAAGTATATCTATCCATCTCATTAGAGAAAAAAAACTTTTACAGTAAAGAAATATGACCACGTTTCTCTCTCTACCTGTTAAGAAGTATCTTACACAAAAAAAAATATTATGTAATACTTTTTCATGTAATCAAAGAAAACCTTTAATCAACATATATATTTTCTCTTTTTTTCTGTTATATGTATTTGTATATACTTCTACTCTCTACTTCTCTCTTCTCCGAGTTGGCAAGTGGAATTTTTTAAACAAAATCAATGTGACAAAAAAATCTTTTGAGTGGAATTTTTTCCATCAATTTTAGGGTTCTAAGCAGTCCATCGGTTGGTGGGGATCGAAATAGGTTCGGGCAAATATATATGAATTCTTCTGTATATCCATCCATACAAAAAAATATCACAAAAGAAACAAGACATGATTTTTTTATTTCTTTTTTCTAACTATATAAACAACAGTCATCCATATATATGCTTTTGTAACGCGTAAAAATATTTGTATATATTATATACTTTTTCTTTTATGGGTTTGTTTTTGATCTTCTTAACTGTTTTCGTACCTTAGTCATTAATATGTAGTACATATGAAGATATTAGGAAAATGTCTTCAGTCGTTTTTTGGTTTCCTTATGAAAATAATTATTATTATTAATCAATCAATCAGTTTTTTGTCTAGTCCGTATTGTTTTATGTTGCTCACACGTACTCGTATATACTCTTGTTCTCTTGTTTTTATGATTTCTTTATGTTCAGCCAAAAGAAAGGATATGGTATGGTGTGTTGTATGATGATGAATATGATGATGATGAAGTGAATGCGTGGTGTAAATGTGCAAGCAAACGTATTTTACCCATTACGCGATAAAAATCACAACTTAAAAAATAATACTTATTAGCGTTTTCACAAAATTAAAAAATCTCATATAAAACCTGTACCGTAAAACTTAATACTATAATATGTATACTTCATTCATACCAACCAGTCGTTTTATTACAACTTTTTTGAGAAACGTGGATTTTTTTTCTTTAGTTGCTGATTTTCCTTATTGAGTTTTCTTACGTTTTTAGAGAATTTTAGTCAAATAATAATAATGTAGTTAGTTATAATACGTCTACTAGCTACAGCATAGCAGAAAACAAACCAAAAAACTTGAGTTGTGTTTTTACTTTTACGGCTTTTGAGTGGCTGTCAAGAAAAAAATCTTCTATTATTATTCTTATTCTTCTTGATCTTGATATTTAAATTTTGAAATGTGTAGTTTGAGTAGAACTCAAAAAGGAAGATTAATTTGGGTTGTGATATTTTTTTCTGTGTGATTGTGCGCCATCGTCATTGTAGTGCCCAGCAGAGTTCAGATAACACGTCGAAAACTGGGAGAAAATTGGGAAATCAAGTTATTCGGAAAGGGTACATGTGTATACACAATTTGGGAATCATGAAGGGTGGCTCCAGAGATTACTGGTTTATGCTCACCTCAGAAAGCTTGTCGTGGTTCAAAGATGAGGAGGAAAGGGACAAAAAATACATGCTTCCATTGGATGGGTTAAAGTTGAGGGATATGGAGAGCGGGTTTATGTCAAAACGCCATACTTTTGCGTTGTTCAATCCTGAAGGTCGCAACGTTTATAAGGTAAAAAATATCACTGGGGTTTTATGCAGCAGAGAAGCATCCTTATCATTTCTTGTTTGCTTTGCATTGTGTCATGTAGGATTACAAGCAGTTGGAGTTGTCGTGTGAGAATCAGGATGAAGTTGATTCCTGGAAAGCATCATTCCTCAGAGCTGGTGTGTATCCGGAGAAACAGTCAGAGGCAGCTGCAAATGGCGATGAGTCATCAATTTCAGAAAATACTTCTTCACTAGATCCTCAGGTATGCTTCACTTGCTGGGAAAGATTTCAATGAGCCATTTCATATTAGCAGTAGAAAACCACGGACTGATCTTTATCTTTTAGTTGGAGCGTCAAGTGGAAACCATTCGGAACTTGGTTGACTCATACATGAGGATTGTGACAAAGACGACACGAGATTTGGTGCCCAAGTCAATTATGTTCATAATTATCAATCATACCAAGGAATTTATCAATGGGGAGCTCCTGGCTCATCTATATGCTTCAGGAGATCAGGTACAAAAAATAAATCCAGACTTAAAACCAGGTATAATGTATGTGTTATGATATGACGTGTGATCTAACTAGCATGTCTTTAATTTTACAGCAATCCATGATGGAAGAAAGTGCAGAGGAAGCAATTAAGCGGGAGGAAACTCTGCGAATGTACCATGCCTGCAAAGAAGCGCTCAGAATCATTGGAGACGTGTCAATGGCCACAGTGTCAACGCCAATGCCTCCGCCAGTTCGAGGAGGAGGAGGAGGAGGCGGAGGAGGAATGAGTTCGGACTACATAAGTAGCAGTAGCTCCAATTACTTACCAGCTGAACAGTCACGGTAAGATTAAGATTTCCAAAGTATACTGCACCAAAATCTTTCAATTAATCAATTTCATGAAACATAATCGATAATCGTGATCAAAACTAACCGTCTTTCTTACCTATTTATTCGTAACTCTTTCTGTATATGTTATGTACTTGCTGGAGCCACGCTGCTTCCAACTCTAAAAACAGAGGCATTTACTTATAGCTGTGTACCGTATTTAAATGTCGTAATATACATGGGGTCTTGAAGTAAACTATAAATGTGTACATATTTTCGTATATGAGGAATGGTCCGTAATCGAAATAATATGTTGTGGTATATGCTGCTATATTATTGCTGCAATGCAATGATGTTTAAACCGGTGAGCAATGTGGTACTTGACTCGGATTACATTGGGGCTTTATATGTGCGCAAAGGCAACGTCAATGTCAATGTGGGTAATAGTTAAGTTAAATGTTTGCTTAAAAATGAAATGAATACTATACCCGTTTGCTAGAATGTCGAAAGTAGCTTATTCTGTTTTTCGCATGAAGACAGTAATGTAGAGGGCTCTAGAAATACGTTTGCTTTTTTCAATTGTATTGAAAAATGAAACATTGCTCGTCTTCCTTCAGGTTAGTCCAGTGCTGTCCTCCAATAATGTTTTTTTTGTTCAGTCATGAATTCAAGTTATTTTTTAAAATTGAATGGGAATTGTGATGGTTTTCAGTTTGTGGCAACAACTGGAAAGTTTTTGTCCTTGTTAGCTTAGGGCATAGGTCTTTTCTTTGTGGGTTCATGGGTTGCAGAATTTTCTGAAGGTTCAACCTAGACTGGAATTATTTGAGAGTGGGATAAGAATGAGGATAATGATTATCAAGTAGATTACAGATTTTTCTTATTTATTTAAAAAGACTAGAGCGGCACTGACTGTTTTTGTCCTTGTTAGCTTAGGGCATAGGTCTTTTCTTTGTGGGTTCATGGGTTGCAGAATTTTCTGAAGGTTCAACCTAGACTGGAATTATTTGAGAGTGGGATAAGAATGATGATAATGACTATCAGGTAGATTACAGATTTTTCTTATGTATTTAAAAAAACTAGAGCAGCACTGACACTGATGCTGAAAATAACTAGACTATAAGGGAGATTTTGGTAACTTTCAACTTTGTATCGAAGGTTTTGCTTATTTAATTAATTATCCTGGAATGGAATACTGAGAAAGGATTATGAGTTGGGCTATAAGTACTACTTTTTGAGGAAGCCTGTTTGTATAGCTTATTTTGGAAACCTCATCTAAAAAGACTAGAGCAAAAAAAATGCTTTTCCAACCTATTTATTTTGATTCTTTACTCCAAAAGACTCTAGGTATTTCCAAATTTTTTTGAGATTTAAACTAGTTTTATATAAACAAAACACTGCGTGTAGGGACAGGAACTATAATTATGAGAAAAGGATGATGATGAGTCTCTCAAACAATTCTTCGTCGACGTCAACCACACCTTCCTCTTCGCCTATTATGGGGCTTAACGCAAAAGCTCACAGTCAATCGACCTCCGAGTTGGAACAGCGTGGATTGCACCGACTAGACGACTCATTTCGGAATGTTTTTCAATCTGAAAGGCCGAGTCCACCTAGTCCAGGCGGTATGAGATCGGTATCTGCACGGCCACCACCAATGGCACCTATGGGTGGGGGAAGAGCTCCACCTCCAGTTCCAAATCCGGGAGCGAGACCTGCGCCACAAATACCTGGCAGACCTGGTGGCGGAGGGCCACCCCCGCAGCCACCTAAAGGCGGACTACCTGCACCTCTCATTCCTTCGTAAGTAAAAAATCCTTTTCCTTCTTTCGATTTTACCCACTTAACTTGGTTCCTAGCGGAACATATAGTTCTCTAAGTTTTGGAGCGCCATACACTTTAGGATATAAACTAAAATACGTAAGTAGGCTACAAACTTGTGTGAAATAATACTTATGAATACTAAAGGAGTAACCTTTGACCTTGCTTAACAGGGAAGATGAATTTATATAGGGGAATAACTTACAAAATTATCATGAACAAAATAATATTATTTATTCGTGGTTTATCACTCTGCTTTGTTTGCTGCGTACTATATACAGCTAATCCTCTCTTCTTCTGCAACTCTTCACTTCTTCTAACACAAACTTGGATGTAGCTCAAACTTTTCTTCTGCTGTTGTGATGTGAGTGATTTGACTGGGTGCATATTGTGCATTAAAAAGAAAATAGGGAAAGCATTTAGGAACTCTATATACACTTAATATGCTTCGGTATCGAAATAATTTATTTTGTTGTGATGTGCGCAAGTTGTCTGCAGATTTTCTCACTCTCACTTTCTCTTTCTTTGATATAATAATATGATAAATGGGATGCAATATGATACTTAATATAGAGCATCTTCATTTTGACTTTCTCTCTTTTCATTCTCATCTAATTTTGCTTGTGGTGAACTGAACGTTGTGAATGTTGTCGTGCTATAATATATGGGAAGAAAAACAACTATATTGAACACTGAACATACATTGATTGACAAGAGTATAACATTTTTAGCATTTCAATAAGAATAACAAAGGTGAAATATAGGAGGGTAGGTCAGGTTATATGTTGGTATAGGCATAGGCGTAACAAAAACAAAAACCAAAGCTTATCTTTCTCCTTGTCGATAGTATTTGACTATCTTATCAGAGATTTAATTGTTGACCTAGAAATTTCAAGTAGCCATAAAAAAAAATTTGTTTGTTTCTTTTTTGAATTCAGACGGGGGCAGGTTAATTCCGCTATGAACGTTGTGGGTTCTATGCCACCTCATATGCAGAAGCAGGCGCTGTCAGCGGCAGCAAACGCTGCTGCCTCACTGCCCCCAGATGTACAGAAAAAAATGGCCACCGCTGCAATGAACTCCTTCTTTAGTAGGAAGTAAAAATGACTCTCAATGATCACGATCAGGACTTATGCATTAGCTACTTTCACCACTAAATCAGAGGGGTAGACAGAGAGGAATTGTCAGGAAATGAATGTCATGTAGTATTATATAATCCAAAAAGGAAAACAACTCAACTCACAACAAAAGTATAAAAAAATCTATATTATTATCGAACATTGAACCTCACGTATGTACCGTACCTGCACTGTGATGTCGCTGATATATGATATAAGGAAGGAAAAGGATTGATTATATGAGGCATCATCAGATCACATCACTACCAAATGAAATTCTGACTCAAAAAACAAAACTGAAATGAAAAACTCACATTCTTCTTCTTTTCCATAAAAAAAATACCAAACAAATCAATCAAAAATGTATTATATATTTTGTGTGAAATGGAAAAAAATGGAATGAGGAGGATATAAAACTTGCCTCTAGAATTTGTTACTTAAAAATAAGATGAGGATTCATCCATAAATACATGTAGCTTACTTGTGAAATACTGTATAAAGTACCTAAACTACCTACCTATTCTTAAGATTATACGTTTAAAGTAGAATGCTGTTGTAAATTGTATGCATATCACAAAAACTATAAGAGTATATAGCTATTAAATAGGGAACTGCCTGTAAAAAAACAATTTTTGCTCTCTTCTCTAAAAATTCTTAACAAGTTAAACTAAATGTGAATGTGTGTATTTGTATTGGTGTCTTTGTATACAGACCGAAGAAGAAGTAAATATGAGATGAATCAATCTCTCTCTCTTCACACAATCTCTGTCTGTTAAACAAATCTCTGTATAAAGAATTGAAAAGAAGAAGACATCTCATAGTCACAGTCTCACCGTCAAGTCAATCAAACTCAAAATTCCATCAATCCAAAAAACTCAACATGCCAAGAGAGAAAAACTTCACACTTTCAACTTTCACTTTGTTCTTTTTCCCCCTTCTCCACAGTCAAACTAACTTTAACTTCTAAGTTGTTGCTTATATAAATATCCTGTTATTCATCATTCATATTTTGTCATTGTTCTTCAGTAGCAAACACATTGCCATATATAATATTTGATTGCTGCTGGTGATTAGTGATTATATAATACTATGCACTTGTCCTCAAACTCGCCTTATAAACGGTCTTCCCCTTTTTGCACAAGAAGAACAGTGAGCCCTTTACAAACGTTTTGGTTTTTGTCATGTTCTTTCAACCTCTTCTTCTTTCACCAACTCATCATGTGTCATCATTATCGACTATTTATATATATATATTCATTCATCCTTGTTAACTAGTCTGTAATTTGTGTGTGATTAGTAGTCATTCTTAAATGGATTATTGTAGATGAATAATATCAATCAATATCAATATTATTGTCATTGTCATTGTCAATTTCCACCAGCAATATATTTGTAATTCAAGTGTTCTTCTCTAAAAAAACGAACATTGCGTAAGAAACATTCCATGTAAAATGTACATTCCTTCGCACTTCTTAACACTACGTATATATTGATAATAATGTTATAGTACGGGAGACATTCAAAGAGCGAGAGAAAGAGAGACGTTATAAGAAGTTAAATTAATTAGTCATGTTTAGAAGAAAAAAATACAAATTATACAATGCAAAATTGGTTATTTTAATTGGGATACTATATACTCTACTGTTTGAAAAAAGCAAAACTATATTTGAATCTGTAAGTAAGTGAGGATACATTTGACATAAATAAGTATTGAATCGAATGGGGAAAAAACAAGATAAAAAGGAAGGAAAGGAAGTTTAATAGTTGCGTATAATATGAAATATTGTATAGGGACAAGTTGCTGAATTAGGGAAATAAATTGCATCTACAGAAGTAAGTAAATATGTTGAAGATAATCTACTTTCAAAACAACAACTGTGGCTTTATTTTTAGGCAAGGGAAAATTAGGTAGGAATTAAGTAAGCTTAGGATATTTTAATTGAGGAGAGGAAGAAAAGAAGCAGGCTCTGCTCTTTGAAAACTAACATCATTCGCATTATATTGTTATTTCACTCTCTCTCTCTCTCTGACTTTCTCTCTTGGCTAATTGTAAGTTTAACTAATCAAAGAAATTATATAGTTTTGATGCTTCACTAAAAAACAAGAATAATTATATTAGTTAATGTGGAAAGAAATCAACAAAATAATATGGACTCCGGTTAAAATCATAATATGCGTCAAACGGACGAACGAAAAAATCAAAGATATGTAAAAGTAAACGACAACCAAACCATGTGCTTTAGTTTCTTACTTGAGTTGATGAAAATAAGTCTTATCTATGCGTTGAGATATTTTTTTCCTTTCTTGATCTAATCCGATCTGATTAAAACTAAAAAAAAGAAGGAAGAAGAAGAGTATTGTATAATTGTTTTTCTAAGTTATTTAACTTTGTTGTTCTTGTTGAAGATGAAAAAAGTAATAATAATGATATGATACAAACTTGTGTATGGTACATATATTAAATAATAATAATGATAAAATGATTGATGCTGATGATATAGTAGCGAAAGATAATGAGAATAGAGAAATTAATAATTTTACTTTTAGAAGTGCTAAAAAATAACAATTATTATTATAAAATGGATGATAACGATATGATATAACATAACATATAACATATACACACACAATATTAAAAAAAGAAAAAGAAGAATAAGATTTGAAGGGGGAAGAAAAAATATCTTGACTAATAAAGAGAAATAATGATTATCAATATCGTATCCAGTTTATATAGTAGTTGATTGAATTGATTCATCAAAAACTCATAATTGAGCCAAGCCAGTTGAGAAAGGAACAATATTTTTCAGGTTTGAATAAGTTCATAATAATCATATGTTTATCATGAAATGCATGTCATGTATGCTGTGGCATCTCTCTAAACTTTGAACTTACTTGTAGATTTGATTGTATTGACAAATGAATGCTTGCTTGCTTCTCGTGCTTTCTCTGCATGACATATACAAAATATGTAATTATTATGATGATTATAGATGATAAAAGAAATTATTATTTGTTCGTAGTAGTGATGTACATGTCCAACTTGTAGTTGAGGAATGTTTAGTGTTTAGAGGAATGCTTTTTATATATATAGCTAATAGAGTGTGACTAATTAGTAATGATTATCATGTTTTATGTTATTCTTTAGTTGACTTGTAATTTGGGATGTTGATCATATTTTAAAATACATTCTTGTTTTATGATTTTGTAGGAGAAACGCAGGATTGCCTCCGCCCCGCATTCCAGACAGGCCACAGATACCTTCGAGACCTCAATAATGAAAACAAATGAATTATGTAAACTAAACTATGTATAAATATTTTAACCTAAAATGTATGGATCCAACTATGATGATTGACATCACAGTTTTCCTGATGGAGCCAACATAGCCAAGTTTTATCAGATTGTGGAAGAAGCTGGAAATGAAATCAGTATAAAAAATGTCTACTAAACTATGCAATACAAATACAATCTAGTGTTTAAGTCGTCGTTGACCACATCAAGAACAAGCCAAGCCAATATAAGCCACATGCCGCTTAATATCTTTGTCTCTCATCCCCCTCCTCCTCTCTTGGACAAGATAACTTCAACTTCACACATCCTTTCTTCGTATCTGCTGCTTGCTTATTCAAGTTCACCAAGCCAAAACCCCAACTTTGTTAGTTTTTTTATGAAAAAAATATGTACTGCTAAACTGCTTTTCTTGGTCTGAAGCAAAAGAAAGGAAGTATATGAATAGTATGTTGTGTTTTAATATGTGATGTGATGCAATGATTGATGATCCTCTTCAGTAATTTTCTGGGCTGTTGATGACGATGCTAATTGATATATAATTGATAATGCCACCGCTCGCTGATGCTGCTATTTATGTGATTATCACATCAAGATTGTCAAGATAAGAAAAAGAAACGAAGAAAGAGGAAAAAAACTACTATGCAAGACAAGACCAAATAAGAAACCAAGAAGAAGACCAAACTACGCAACATATTAACTGAAATTGTACCTGGTTGTTGTTGAGAGAAGCAAAATGCTATTATTATCTTATCTTGATGTGTTTTTTGAGTCTGTTTTTCTGTGTTGAACTATATTGCAATACAATTATTATTATTATATTTGTCTGATGCTGTAATATTTGACTTTGACCCTAAAATAATATAATTCCTACATTGTCAGTATAAATGCTAATCTATAATTATTATAATGACGTGATTGCTCTTGTAAGCTGTTTAATTATTGTAATACTTAATTGATTGATGATGATGTTATATTTTCTTTGAATAATATAACCAAACCTTACACTGGTCAGTGCACACTCCAATCCAAATATATAATCATTTTTAATGTTTTTCTTTATTCACATTTTTATCAATCAGATCAGCACCATACAGTGTTTTACAAAACAACATACAAAAATATGTATAATATGTCACTTTACTTTATCGTATTCCGCAGCAGCTAAGCTTGAGAAATAGCAGAAGATTTTGCATATTATGCTTGCGCATTATTATATCTTATCTGTATTATTTTACTAGACTTTTGGTAAAAGGTAAATGAGAAAATGTAGAATATCATGGATATCATAAATCATGTTCATGTCATATAAATTATAATATATCATATTATTATCATCACATAAAAAAAGTAGATTTTCCCTTTCATTATAAAACTATCCTATAAAGTAAAACGATAGGACCCAATAATAAATTATATAAAATAAATTAGATACAAACATATATAAATTGATTAAGCTAATTAATTAGTATATATAATTTTTAACTAAATTCCCGGCCCCCAATAATTTCTGTTTGAACTAGCACTGCTGCTGAATTGATGATGTTGAAGGTGAGCATTTTTATCATAGTGATTAGACAGGGACCTTGAGTAGCTTGAAGCACCTGTGGAATCCCTGGCTGCGGGTGAATGGTGATGCTGCTGATGATTGTTTTGATGATTATGATTGCTAAAAGCTGTAGGGGCTACCGCTGATCCGAATGCGGACACCTTTTCTACAAGACCTTGCCATATACCCCCTCCTGAAGAAGAACCTGATGGTGATGATGATGATGATGAAGACCCTGCGCTACTTGTTCCACTACTGCTTCCACCTAAACTCTTTGGCTTTGGAGCTCCCATGCCGCTGGCAGTGTTAAAGCTCGACTTGACAATGATGTCCCTTGGCACATTCGGGTCGAGATTTGGTCCGGCTGTGATTAGCTCGATGCTTTCGTCATAATCAAATTTTGGAGGGACAACGTCCTTCCTCTTCTCTGCTACTTGCATACTAGCTCCTCCAGTCGTGACTGGCGTAAAGAATTGGTTGCTATTACTTCTCGGTGACAACTGGAGCAAAGTTATTATGGTGGTGGGCTTGAGGTGGGGGAGGTGGAAGAGCTTGTCCACTGTTGGAATTGTAGTGGCTCCCACTAAATGGCTGGAGGGGTGGTGCTCTGAATGATGGAGGTGGGATGGGGTGGCGCCCTGGAGGTGGTGGGCCTTGTGGTGGATGGGGATGAGGGTGTGGGTGGGCATGTCCTGAATGTGGCTTTGGAGGATGGTGTGGTGGAGGTGGGTTATGATGATGGGGAGGTCGACCAAACTCTTGAGGAGGTTTCATTTGAAACATGCCTTGAGTTGCGAACTGTGGAATTTGTGCTGATGGTTGAGGCTGTTGAGGATATCCTGAAGCTAGGGAATGTGAAGCGGGAGGAGCCATGTTAAGGATTCTCTCATTGGGATTGATTGGAGGTTGTGATGGCTCAAGAGCTTTTGGAGGTTCCTCAACATTCACAACGGGAACTGGGGACGGTAGTTCTTCTGCGGGAGCAGGGGCAGTCTTTTTAAGGAAGGAAGCATCGCCCCCATTTCCAGTCTCGTTTTGTAACAAAACCTTTGTGTCAGAGCGAGCTAATTTGTTATCTAAAATGTCATTTAGAGGCTCATCCTCGTATTCATAATCTTCTTCATCTTCGACCAACTCAAAGTCGTCAACTTGACCAGTTTCCTTGAGTTTAGCGAGCTCTTCTGGGGTAACATAAATAACCTCGTCTTCCTCTTCAGAGCCGATCTCAGCGCTGGTTAACTGCACTGCAATTGACGCAGCTTCTGAGGTGGATGATGGCTGAGCTGTTGTTGTGGTTGTTGTTGTCGTTGTAGTTGAAGATGGCTGCCGAGGTGGGCTAATTTCTTCCATAGCAGTTCCGTTCCTGGCTCCGAATAAAGTATCTCATATTGAAAGTGTCTGGGTCTGTAGCTGAATTTTCATTTGGAATCATCACTGGTGGAAGTAGTGGCACTCCTCCTGGTCCGATTGGAGGTGGACCTCCACTAACAAGGGAAGAACCTGAAGCAATATTATCTCCTAAATAACCCCCTTGTTGATTCTTATTTTGTTGCTGAAGATGAGGAGGTAATCCTTGAGGTGGGTATCCAGGATGTCCATGTCCAGGTGGAGGTGGTCCGTTTCCAGAACCCGGTCTCAATTTACCAAACAAATTTTGAAGGAATGAGCTCGGCTTCTTTTTTGGGTGGGGTGGGTAAGGCTGCATGCCTTGTTGCTGACTTTGTTCTCGCTGTTGCTGCAAATGAGGTGGGAGTTGAGGTGGTGGACGCATCATTTGGAGGGCTGCAATATTCTGAAGTTGTTGCTGATTAGCTTGTTTCTGCTCTGGATCAACAGCCGATGAAATGAGCCCAGCACCAAGACCACCATCATCTGGATAATCAACATATTCATAAGAAACAGATTTCTCCGTTGTAATAGCTGGGTGTTGAGGTGGAAGCGTTGAGGTAGTTGAAATGAGGACGAGTTGCTGTTGACGATGCTCATCTGGGCTTTGTGGACCAGAAGTTGAAGAAACCAAGAGATTGTTATCACTTTGGAAGAGTGGAAGTCGCTCAGTTGTGTCTGCTAACGAAGGCCCCGAAATTAAATCCTTCTCCACCTCCTGTTCCATTTTTCCTGTTTGGATCAATGAGAGAAACGATATAAGACTCGGATAGCTCATCAGCTTGAATATGAGCAGGATGTTGTTGGGGTTGAGATGCAGCAGAAGTGCTGACAACATCAACCGAGTTCTCTGTGATTGGATTCAAAGGTGGCAAAGCACTTGCTGGTGAGTCCAAGATTTCATGGCTGGTTATATGCACCTCAGAAGCATTTACATTAAGTTGTTCAGGAACGCTTTGTGCTGAAGGTTGAGCAGGTGGTGCATTTGTTGGATTGTTCTTGAGGCGGAGCAATGCTACTAGGGGCAAACTGAGCTCCAACAGGAATGAATTGTTGAGTACCATCAAGTCCCTGAGGTGGAAATTGGTTTGGTACCATTCCAGGTGGCAAGTAGTATCCATTTATAAATTGACCTGGGGGTGGTTGCTGCTGCTGCTGTCCTTGAAGCCATTGCGGAGGTGGATATCCCATATAAGGACCACCACCATATCCTGGAGTGCTACTAACAGCAACAAAACCATTGTACGGGTTCATCATGTAAGGATTGTAAAACTGTTGAGGTGAAATAGCTCCAGGTGGCAGCTGGGATGGTTGAACAATCTGTTCTGGAACTGGGGAGGGTGGTGCGCTTGGAGGTGGAGGAGGTGCTGAAGCATTTACTACAGCTGGAATTGGGGCGTCTTCCTCAATAATCTCGTCAATGTACTCGTAAATATAGTCAGTTCCATTAATGTTGACTTCAGTGATATTTCTTGATATAACTCGAGTTGTTGGAGGGGCTAAAGTTGTGCTCGTGGTTGTGGGTACGTTTTGAGGTAGTGGTTGCTGCTCTTGAGAGGAGTATGAAGTGGATGATGGGGGAGGTACCTTTTGACCCCATTGCACACTGAATAGATCAAAGCCAGGGGCAATATCTTGAATAACTTCGTCTGGAATCCGATCGTTTTGTCGGTCGGGCGATGGAGTGTAGGCGAGAAGTTGCTCAGGTGGAATGAAAAGGTCTTGGTGGGAGGTTTCACGGGATTCGGAAATGGGGCGGGTTTCCTTAGGGGAGTAGGATGAAGGAGCCTCAGAAGATGGAGGGGGAGGAGGGGGTGGTGGAGGTGGAGTGGTTGTGGTAGTAGTCGTTGTAGTTGTGGGTACTGTAGTAGTTGTAGGCGGTGGGGGAGGTGGAGTAGTCGTTGTGGTTGTGGTAGTAGTGGTTGTAGTTGTGGTGGGAGTAGTCGTAGTGGTAGTTGGGGTGGTAGTGGTGACAGTTGTTGTTGTAGGTGGTTCGCTGGTAGTAGTGGTTACAGGAGCAGGTGGTACACTACTCTTCATCACTTCTTGGACTGGAGGTGGTGGTCTGAAGGGGTAGTTTGTGGCTCCTGGGCGAACTGGAGGGGGTCTCTGATTGTTATAATACATTGGGGGTAACCTATTCATGAATGGGGGAGGGGGAGGTGGTCTCCTGTATGGTGGAAGTGGGGGTTGTGGCTTCTGAGGTGGTGAGTGGAGGATAAAAATTATTAGGTGGTTGTTGAACAGGCTGCTGCAGATTAGGTTGAGCGAGGTTATCATCGATTTCCTGTTCATCCTCATAATCCTCGTAGGCATCTGGATCTCCAAGCAAATCAGTCATGGATGGGGAAGGAGAGGGTAGCGAAGTGGAAGGTTGAGGTGGGGGTGGAGGAGGTGTGGTAGTAGTGGTTGTTGTAACTTCTTCTGTGGTTGGTTCAGGAGTAGTTGTTGTAGTAGTAGTTGAGCTGGTAGTTGGAGGTGGAGTCGTTGTTGTTGTTGGGATGGTAGTTGTAGTTGTAGGCAAAGTTGTGGTAGTAGTTGTCTCGGTTGGAGGTGGAGGAGGAGGTTCAGTGCTCACAGGAACTCCATGTGAAGGCTGGAACTGCTCTGGATATTGTCCTTGTCCTGGATATAGTCCTTGACCTGGTACTAATCCTGGAGGTGGTGGTGGTTGCGGATTATAGTATCCCGGTGGTCCAAATGGGTTAAATGAATTATAATAATTATTTTGATGAGGGGGTACCACTGGAGGTCTTCCCTGGTGTCCACCATTCATCATCGGATTAAAATAACCACCTGGACCTTGAGCTGGAACACCAGGAGGAATACCACCTGGAATATTGTTCCCACCTGCTCCCGGTCTGTACTGTCCAAAACTATTGATTTGTCCTGGAGCAACGTTTGCTGCCCCAGCTGGGTAAGTATGATTTGGCTCAGGATTATCATAATAGTAATCTTCTTCTTCATCTATCTCCGCAGACTGCTCAGTTTCGGTTTCAGGTCCGGTTGGGATTAACGAAGAGTTGGATGGGGAAGGAGGAGAAGCAGAAGATGAAGCAGCTGTGCTTACAACTCCAATGGTAGTAGTTGCTTGGGAAGATGGAGGTGGTGGCGGTGGGGCAGAAGCAGTAGTGACGCTCACGGCTTCCGGAATCGTGTAAGGATCAGAGGTAGTTGTAGTAGTTGCCTCGGTCGTAGTAGTGGTTGTAGGGGCTTCTGTAGTTGTAGTAGTAGTAGTTGTAGTTGTACTTTCTTCAGTTGTAGGTGGAGGTGGGGTCGTTGTAGTTGTTGACGTGGTAGTTGTACTCGTCGTTGAAACTGTTGCTTGCGCTTGCCGTTGCAAGTTCAACAGTTCGAATGGCAAATACGGATCGAAAAACAGAGTCGTTGTGGTTGGCTCAGTGGTACTTATTTTCTGGGTTGTAGTTGTTGCCTTAGTCGTCGTAGTTTCCACCTCAGGTGTAGTACTAATAGTAGAACTAGGTTCTTCCGTTGTTGAAGTAGTTGTAGCCTCAGCCGTTGTTGTTGAAGTGCTTGTTAGCTCATCATAAAGAACGTTTGTGGTAGTTGTACTTGGTGTAGTGTGTTTAAACAAAGGAAATTTCATCCCCGGTTTCTTTTTATATTGTGGTCCCACCTGTTCTTTACTCGAGCTACTAGAACTGCTCATGGAAACTCTAGTCACAACTTCTGATGAGGATTTGGCTACAATCACATTTGGAAACGTGGAGGCACTTCCTTCCTCAGAAGAAACTGTGGATGAAGTCGGAACAGGTTCAGTAGTCGTCGTTGTTGTTGAAGGAAACTGGGTTGAGCTCGGGACATAAAAGCTTGGAAGTCTTGGTGGAGCTAAAGTGCTGGTCTT
>JAANSM010000196.1:0-37872 GCA_036850725.1 Orchesella villosa | reverse complement strand
CAGACTCAAGTGCTTTTCAAATGCTGTCGCCATTGCGGCTCCTCCTCCCACTCCTTCATCCATCCCGATTCAAAATATGAATAACACTGCAACTTAAGTAATAAAAGGATTCACTGTCAACTCTCAAGTTACTCTAGTCACTGGCTGGTTGTTATAAAGGACAAATGCTGCTATTACAACACAAAATCACTACCGTCCAACAACTTCTCAAAAACCAAATGCAATGTGAACATTCACAATGATTCACTTTCACACTACTTGCTTTGTATGTTGAATGAACAAATGCAAAATATTTTATGACCGCCCAACCTGCCCAACAGTGACAGTCGTCGGATGTCTCACACTCACGACGGCAAGCAATCAATATCACCAAAACTCAAAAACGTTATTGACTGAAACTTGAACAAAAGTAAATACGTGTAGAGGTATATTAGGATGTGGATGTACTAATAAGTTGAAAGTTGAGCATGAAAAGAATACATATGCAAAACGAACGTATACAATGACCCAATGACCACAATGAACAATGCAAATGTACATCAACCAAAACACCACAAATACAAGTTGTGGACCGGAATTTGCCCTCCTATTACATAAAATTGAAAGAAAAGGAATTTGTTAATGGTGTCAAAGTGATCCGTTACAATAATTCTGGGATTGGGATTGCAAATTGCAACAACCATTTTCTTTCAACAAATACTAAATATAATTTAATGCTAATAATATCAAGTTACAAAAACTAATTGATAAAAAGCCATATATATAGTTTGTAGTGTGCATACGCTCGGTTTTGGGTCGAAGGCGAAAATGACATTTACGAATGAATTAGTCAATTAAAAAACCTGAACGAATAACACATAATAAGCATAGTTTCAGTCCGGCGAAATCTAAGAACTGTTCTGAACCTATGTGCTAGGATATAATTATGTGTGTGTGGCGTGTGGCCCACAAAATCCCATTATAATGTACTATAATGTTCGGAAGGTCATCATCAGTTATATCATCATAAATATGTATTCCAGACTGGAGCTGGAGCCTACATTGTTTTATGCAAAGAGTTGTACTTAAAATCTTTGGTTTTATGTCTTAATGAATGTGCGCGTTAGAAATTGAATTGAAGGTTAATAATATCTTGGGCCATTAAGTTTGTAAAGTATAAATAAAAGCATTTTACTATCAGTTGTCAATTAAACACTATGTCCAGAATAAACAACTATAATATGAATATTTTTACTGTAGGGTGCTTATTAGATGGAACGTTTTCATGACCAAGGCTTACAATAATGTCGAGATAATATTGTCTAAGCCAGACAAGGGTCGTAAATGAAAATTAATTGGCAATAAATTGGATATGATTCATGATGATGGCTATATTGGCTTTATATATGTTTAGCTTTTACCTAAAATAACCTTCTGGACATCGCATGAAGCTTCTGGTTCTAATCATGATCTGTAGTGAGTGAGTCAAGTGAATGGGTGAAGTAAGGGAAACTTGAGACTTTAAGAAACCAAAGATCCAACACACCTTCAAACTCCATTTAATTGTAAGTCCTGTCCTGCATGTACGTTATGATTATGCGAAGTTGTTGTTAATAAGTTCGCTTATCAATACCAGAAGAGAATGCTATCGACAGGCCCTTTTCGTTCAGCGATTTCCAGAAGAATTGTAGTGTCTGGCATTTTTGGTGACAGAATAGCTACACTGACTTTCAAGTTTGTTAAAGGAGTGTTCACTTTCTTTTCCATAATTCGATCATTCTCCGTGAGAATGGTGTGGCAGGAGAATGGGGACGCTTACTTTGAAAAGTTGCCGAAGGGAGCGAGGGTAGTTTCCGGTTTCCTTCAGTTTATTCGAATCCTCGAGTTTTCAACGATTACCTTTGGATTTTACACCAAGATGGGGTTCTACATAGAAAACTCCTTATATTTCCAGTTCACTTTTCATTGTTTCTGGATATTCCTAACGATTGGGTGCTCATCCTTCCAGTATGTTTTCTTAGGGAAAACTCGGGAAGTTATTGATGTTGTTAATCAAACTATCAAACTCGCCAAGCACATGGAACAGCGTAAGCCACATAATCGATATGCACCAAAACACAATTTACAATGTAAAACTGTGTTAAATTATAAAACTCACGAGTTTCTATTTCGCTTTCGCAATAATAGGTTTTCCATTGGCAAGTCAGTATGAAAAAAATCGTCGAATTCGTTTGCTGATTTTAGCAGGATTTTGTGGATCTTATATTTTTCAAAATAACGTAGTGATTATGCCAATATTTTTCAAGCGCTATGAAGAAAAGTGGTACTTTAGTGCTTTCATTTTGCAACCATTTTATCAGCACGAGACCACCAAGAAAGTCGCATGGGTTGTTGGATTCCTTTATGAACTTTGGTGGAGCAGTATCCAGTGGGGAAGCATTCTAATGTTATTTTATGTCCAACTACTATTCGTTCAAACCATGATCACAACTTTAAAAGGAATCAGGTATACTTTGACAAATGAGAGTTTTCAAAATCAAACATTTCACTGCACTGGGAACTGCATATATTTCTTATTTTCATAAACTTTTCCCAAATATTTTAGACAATACGCAAAAGATGTTCCATTCACGTCATCAGAAGAGCTCATAAAAATCCTGAAGGTTTGCTCTAAACTGAGAATTCTCTGCAGTTTGTTCAACAATTCGATTGGAAACTACTACTACCCATGGCTAAATGCATTAGCAGGCCTAGTTGTTGTTAGTGGGCTGGTCGTCCTCATAAAACTGTTTTTGCTATTTGATTTTACCCTTATCGGATTGAGCATATTTAGCATAATCACTGGGCTAGCTTTAGTATGGGCTATCACTCGGTTTTGTGGAATGATACAATATGAAAGTTGCAAACTGTATGAAGAGTTGCTGTGTTGGAAAATAGGGAAAAAGAAAGCAACCCTAGAGTTGTCCGCCGTGAGACCTATCAGAGTTGAAGTTGGGGATTTTTATATTATTGATCGCAAAACTGCTCTCACCATCTTGCTAACAATTAGTAACGCAGCCACGAGTGTTTTGCTTTCACTTAATTTTGATATTTCCACCTAAATCTTTGCTAATCTCATTTCATTCATATTCTATACTTATCCGTACATAACTAAAGAAGAACCATTTTATGTAGTTGTCGGCCAAATAACAGTCTTACTTTACAGCAACCATAACTCAGCAGAATTTGGTATGAATACAAACTAAATAGAATTTATTAAATTAATTCGAACTATTTTTCTCAATCACAGCCCACAGTTACTTTTATATTTACAATGTATCCCGAAAATTCCTAGTTCAAAGTTGCATTTAGCATTCTCCATCCGTCATTCATTCTGCAGTCGACCTAGAAATGTACAAATTCAAAACCTGAATTAAAGGATGGATTTTTGGAGTGGTCGGACTGACTCAACAAAACATTTCCTTCACTTGTAATGTGTACATTGTAGAGACGTACCTGCATTTTGAAAATTGATAGGTGCAAGCCTTTCTCCATATCAGGTTCAATTGTTGATGAATCACCTCTTCCTAAAAATTGGCATCCTGCATTCTCCTTCATGAGCCACCAATTTGTCGTAACTTTGCCTATATTCTATGTTACACTGCGTAAAACCGAACGAATTGACGAACGAACGAACGACAAAATTATTCAATAAGAGCCCAATTAAAAGCTGGTTATTCAACGGAACTGAACATTCATTCAATAAAAATATTGCAAATAGCATGTTATTGATTATTCCTTACCTGACTCATACAAAGCATATGACATCTTGCAACAGTCCATCCGTTTCGTAAGCAAAATGTCTTGTCGGGTTTCTCCACGCAATGTATTTTATAATTTTTCACAATGAATTTTCCAGGATTCTTTTTGTCAGGGATTACGTAATTTCCTCCCCAAAACTTGACCTCTTTTAGATTAAAATATAAAAATCATTAACATATGTTAGCTATACATCTTTTTAAAAATTATTGAAGTCTTTGACATATTTACTGTTACAAACGTCCCACACTGCCGCAGTACAGTTTCCACCCCATGCTCGACGAACTTTCTTATCTTCATCTGACAACGGCGCCGGCTTTGATGAAACTAATTTTAAGTTTGTGTCTTCAATCCCGGACTCCTTTACAACTTGNCCCGGACTCCTTTACAACTTGAATTGTCGCATTTTCTTTCTCCTTTGCTAACTGAACACCATCACCGATTTGCTGAATTGGGTGCTCTCCATCATTTGAGAATTTTGCTGTTACATTAGTCCCATTTTGCCCTGGATCTAACTTTTTCAGATCATTAGATTTTGGCAACGAGGACGCTGCCAGCAACACTGTTCGGTTTACAGGCTTTTTTGTCGCGTTTATTGAAGTCTCTGGTGTGGTGGTTGTGGAACTTGGTGTCGATGTTGGTATCGCATATGCTTGGGATGCTATACACAAAATTTGCAGACCTACAACAATGCTGCTAATAACAATTTTTTCTTTCATTGTCGTATTTTATCTAGTATTATTCAATATTATCGCCATATGATAAGCTCTTAATTCCACGTCAGATTTGTTACTGAAGCTTGGGTTTTGCGCAGAACATGTGTAATGTGTATTAATTGCAAATTCTCTCATTTTATGTGTCTGTGAATTAGGTGCAAAAAAGTTTAAAAAATCAGTGAGAATTCTCCGTATTACTCTGTATATTAGGTATAATTACTCGGCCAGGAAAATGCAAAAAACAGCACAGGCATGTCAGGTATATATGGTTCTGCAAAATAAGCAAGAGTTCCCATACATGTGTATTGCAACGTCTTCAGTTGTGTACGGTTACGGTTGCTTGAACAGAGCACATGAATTTCATGTTGAAGTATTTCTACATGAAATAGAGTTTAATTGCATGAAAACAGTAAAGTGGGGGCTTCAGTCACTTTATGGGAGATTTTGAGTTGTTTGTCAGGTTTTTGCTCTTTCAAGTGAGAACTAAAACATTGAAATATGGTATAGGTAGTGTGACTCACAACAATCAGTTGCAATTCAGAGAATTTAGGTACATCGTACATCACCAGATCACCACATTACATATTTTATGTATATTCCGGTGAAGGTGAACTCGTTAGTTTCAAATAGGTTTTTTTTCGCAGAATCGCAGAAGTTCTGTGATGTTTTATACAATGCTGTACGTACTTTGTAATCATGTGCTTTTATTGCATTTGTTTCCTCTGTAGTATAGTTCATGGAAAAAATTAAAGTATGCACGAAGTGCACTATATGTAACTTTTGTCACTGTATACTAGATTGCTCTGAGCTGGTTATCATATCACATCAAGAATGACCACAACAAAATGAGATGGGCTGACTAATCGAATTTAGGTACTTCTAGGAAGAGTATGAACTTTTTAGTGCAGAATAGTGCGTGATTTTAATCACGTACATTTTGATGTGATTCCGGATTAGACATGCTGGACGGATGTATGTGAGTACAGGAAGTCTTTCATGTGAACGTATGATTGTCCAGCATATCATAATTTGTGGAATTTTTTGTGCTTGTTTGTCGCTAACGCTTCTATTTCCATTCCATATTTCGTGCAAGACTTTGCAGTGTAATATAAAATTTCAGTGATTTTAATCAATTATTAACGTTTATAGATTTGAAGAAACGATTGAATTTTATTTATTATCAACCCAAACCAGACTCAAAATTATTTCACAATAAAATTTAACTTTTCGAAAAAATTTCTTGATCGAACCAAATTCATAATAATTATTAGTTCCAACATGAACAGCTTCAGTGATAGCGACGTCGGATCTTCTTCTCTTCCTTTTTTACCGCCCGAAATTAAGGAAAAAATAATTGACTGTTTTGGACAACGCCCAAGATTTTCTAGCTGTTATAAACTCATCTCCTCTGTTGCATAATCTCATGTCGTACAAAAAAACTACGAGACTTTTCTCAGAGGTAGAATCTATATAACCCTATAACATCTCAACAAACTGAAAATTTATTTTTAAAAAGTGTTTTAATTTCTAGTTTTTATATTTCTACTTCGAAGGTGTTCCCAATTCTTCTGAATGTTATTCCCAATTTCCCATTGGAAAACATTCTTCATATGCGCCAAGTAAATTCCGAGTGGCGAAGGCAAATAGACATAATACTAGCCACAAATTCACGGCGCTTTGTCGCAGAGAGGTATAGCTTTGAAGATGAAGCACACGTGGAAAGTTTCATGGCGCATGCGAACACTACTCCCAGGTATCAATCCATTTCTGGGAAACTTTCTAAGAGCTTGGCCAAGTACCCAACTATGTCTAAATGCGGTGGCTCGCCTTATTCAAACTCATGGCCGAAATTTGAAGACAGTCTCACTTCTTATCCTACTTAATGCCTTTCTTACTCCTCCGCTACTTTGGCATCTTCTGTCACACCTTCCAAATTTGCAAAGCTTAACAATTGTATCAAAAATCCAGTTTGGGGAAGGTACTCTAACGCCTGCTGCTCCCTTGCCACCTCTACCCAACCTGACAGGAATAGAAATTTCGGGGTTAATGAACATGAACTATGCGTATGATGAAAATCTTCACACTCTTGTTGCTGCCATCATTCAGGCGTATGGATCCCATCTTAAATCTTTAGGATGTTCTAAAGAGCAATTTAAAAATTCCGAGATTAAATGAGCTTACTCCAAACCTTGAGCAATTAACTGCGTACTCTTTTGCTAATGAGGATTTTGAAGAATTAGCCCAAATGAACTGGAGACTTGAGAATCTTATTTTACGAGGTGATAACATCACCCCAAGTTTGGGATTGATTGCAGCATTGAATAACTTCAGGACAACGTTGGTGTTTCTGGAATTTACAATTCGATTGAAGGAGAATGCTAATTTTACTTCACTTCAAGTTTTTCCGAAACTCAGTCAAGTTTTTGTGTCAGTAGATCCGCTATCGGTGATCAGCTTAGCTGAACCCTCATTTTCCCATCTTGCTGTCGTCTGTCCTAACTTGGAACAATTGTCCATTAGATATATCAATCATAGATTAACTAAATCCATTGTAAATGTCAACAAAATTTACCAAATGTTTAGCAATTTGAAAAGACTAAATGTTTAATGTCTTGTCTTTATTAAACAAAGTTAAATAAAGATAACACGCTGATAAAAATTCCAGCAATTTACCAAGTCTTTTTGAAGCTATTTGTTTTTCGAAGGAAAGTTTTTCTGCATATCTTTGTGCTGTACTAATCTCAATTTGCATTTTATTCAGAGTTCCAAACATTTCCCCAGTGACAGTACAAAATTATAATTTCATATTTGTGATTACAAGTTTGTCTTCATTCTATGAATAATAATGGTAACCAATATGATGACACTAATGTAGATAGAAATTACTAAAAATCCAGACCAAACGACTGGATGAGTGAAATCCCATCCGCGATTAAAAATGGACCGAAACGCTTCAGTTGACATAGTACAGGGAAGATAAGCACATACATACCGCATTACAGCCGGCATCGATTCCGCTGGCCACATCGACCCTAAAAGAAGATTGTAAGCCGGATTACACTTCGAATTATTAGCATTTTATTGCTACATTCTTTATATAAAGTGCGTCTTACAAGTCATCGGGTTAATTATACACTTCAATTTTACCTGATAAAAAAATATTCGGGAAGAAAATGGCCATGGCCAGGAGACCAGCTTCAATTTCTTCTGAGAGCATTATCCCCATTAGAAATCCTGCAAAAATGGGTCAATTTAGAGTATAACGTTTCGTTTCAAGGAGAAGCTTCTAAAACTTCTAGATTGAACTGTTGCATCAAAATTACTTACCAAAAGTCATACCACAAACTCCAATCATTATACACATAATCAAACTGAGTTCAAGAGAGCCTACAGGGTCCTCGACCAATTACAACACGTAAACAAATTAAAACTAATCCTCCTTGAGCCACAATAAGTGCAAACTCACTGACAGTGTATGCCACAACTATTTCCCAAATGTTAGTCCCAGAAACTAGGGATCTACCAAGGGTCCCATCTTTCTTCTCACCAATGAAGCGGATGGAGGAAGATAACACAGGAAAGAAGATAATCATCCTAAAGGAAATGCAATAATTGTTTTACTATCAACTATAAACGAATAAAGAGTACACAACTTACATCAAGCCAAAACTTGGAGCTACGGAGTCCAGCATATTATTATCCTTATCGTTTCCGAAAACAGGCTCAGAAAACTATAATATAACAACATCAATTAAATTGTAAGGATGGATTTTTTAATGATATGAATGTAACGGTGTAATAGTTGATAGTTAATGAAAAATGTCAATTGCCTGCAAAGGATATTCCACTTGTCGCGGATCAAAGCCACAGTTCATCAAAATCTTTTTGGTATAAGCATTCAAAGTATCGTACATAGTTTTTTCAATAGATCCAGCAATGAATAGAGCTATAAATAAAATTATTTTTACATATTTTTTTTTAATTTGGGAAGTGCAATATCATAATTATAATGATAGGTTGGAGTTATTGCTAAATATTATTATACTGGTTTTATCAAGCCGAACTATGATTTGGGAATTGTTTAAAACGTAGTCATCGACCAAACCCCCACTGGTTACGAATTCATAAAAGCTATTGCTGTAGTCTTCAGGGATTGTAAGGAAGCCGCTAATCTTTCCTTTCTGGACATCCTCAATGGCATCGTCGGCCGTTGCATAATTTTTCTAAATATTAATTAACTCCTTTGATTTATTTGGGAGCTCAATTTTGTAATAAAATATGTACTTAATTTGGATCATGTACCAGCTCAATATTTTCGCTAGGAATATGTTGCAAGAATTGACATCCCAAATCCTCCAGATTACATTCGCCTTCTACCACTTTTTGGTGGAGGGGATCAAAACAGGTGTAAAAATCAGATTCGAAATTCAGAACGCCAACTTTGATTGACATTGGATCATGTTTTGATGCCACACCAATCGTTAGCACCATAGCTGCTGGTATCACCGTTACAAACAATAGCATGCTGAAACAAAACAGATATTAAGACACCAAATACATAAAATGAGGAAAAGGTCGGCAAACGTTATGCCTTTTCTTCCAAAAAAATACTCCTCTTACAACTTACAACAGATTACGCAGCATTATGACAGTGTTTTTTACAACCAAAGCTTTTACTCTTGTCACGCTCTCTTGAACGCGATTGGATTTTTCTGTATTGAAAATATTTTTTTTTTATATTTTGTAAACTTCCCTGCTAAGCATATATATATGAGGGAAAATAACGTTTGTGTTATAAATATTGACATACTCTCATTCCCTCCATAATTGACAAAGTATTCGATGGCCTGTGGAGGAGGGTTCTGCTCTTTACAAAGATTTAAAAAAACTGTTTCAAGGGACGTGGTATTGTATCTCTCCAGTAAACGTATTGGATTGTCTTCAGCTATGAGCCTACCACCTCGCATGACTCCCACCTATACATAAGTAATTTTATAGGGATATGAATCCAGTTTTTACATCATACTTTCTGTATTAAAAATGCTTTTCGTTATTCTTTTACACATTACATGCAAACATACCGTTTGCGAAGGTTTAGCTTCGTCTATGTAATGGGTAGTAAGCAAAATTGTTGTCCGTTTCGTTTTCGTTAGAGAAATTAAGTGATCCCAAATTCTAAAAGAGAGTTTGAAAGTTTCAATTAATTTCTCACTAAATATTACTCATAAGGTGTAAGGAGGTACAAATATTAATAGGTGTTTTGATTAAAAGACTTTTCACGCAATAACGGATCCACTCCTGTTGTCTGAAACAATTATAGTTTTAATGTAATCCTAGCGAGAGTAATAGTACAGTTGACAATTACGATTATCGTTATCGTGTACTCACAGGTTCGTCCAGTAATAGCAGCTCAGGTTCATGTATAAGTGCAGCAGCGAAAGATACTCGTCGTCTTTGACCGCCACTGAAATAAATTATTTTATTGTAATAATTTTGCATCCATTCAGATCGGGATGAAATTGAAACACTTATTGGTACCTAAGACTTCCTACACGACGATCCAGCGGAGGCAATCTTAACAACTTGGTCATGTAAAATATTTGTGACGCAACAAAGTACTTGTCCATCCCACAAAGTGTTCCAAAATAATTCAAATTTTCAGCAATAGAAAAGTCGCCGTACAGGGATATATCCTGTGAAATTGAATGCGTATCATTGTAGAGATGGTCGTATAAACACAAGAAGTTAAAAGCATTCAAATTCTTGTTGGACCTGTGGCATGTATCCAATCCTACTTCGGGAAAGTTCACTTCCTCCAGGTGCGGAACCGAACACGAAAATACTTCCGGTTTTGAGTTTTTGCACTCCAACGATGCATGATAAAGTCGTTGTTTTTCCACATCCACTGCTTCCTAATAAGCTATAGCTGTAAAAAAACAGAACAAAGCAGTTAAGACGTTTATAATTTAACTCATATAAAAAAACTACGTAACCATTTTCTAAAATTACATAGTTCCTTTCCGAACTGTCATTGAAAAATCCTCCAATACGGGTAGCTTATCTCCGCTAAAGGATTTATAAGCATTTCGTACGACAACAACAGGTATGTCTTCACTGGCCCGTGTGGCCAGTTGGTTCACAACACTGCTATAACGTTGAACACAATCCTGCCCATTTTGGGGCAAACTGACATCATAGGAACTTGATCGATACATTTTTCCAGGAGTGATACAAAACTGCAGTGTGCTATATTGAATACCAGTGAATTTCTCTAATCCAAAACGAATACTGAAATTGCGTGGTCACAAGAACAATCAACAATGGTAAAATGGTAATATTATAGTGAAAAATTATTCACACTTTTTTTCAAGGATTATCCATGATGTTAAAATGTTAATTGGACCAATAGGTTAAATGTCAAAATCGCTGCACAACGAGTCTTTCTTTTAGTTTCTCATTAGAAAGATGGAAGATTAAAACAAATTTGCATACGCATTCACCGTGTCTTTTTCTGCTCTAATTTTCCTCAGTCATCATTCCCTTGTCATTTGCCTTTGTTGACTGTAATATGGTATATGGTACCAACTAACTGAATTAACTCGTTGTTTTCCTCATCGTCAGTTCTAATTAATATTCATAATCTCTTCTGATTAATTTCCCTAACAAAACCTTGATTATCAAATATGAAATCACACAGCACAGTGAAATGCAATGATAATCTTTCTCGAAATCCAATTCTATAGGATTCATATCTGTACAAGGAAATTCGCAGTATATTTTGCAATTCGTAAATTCATTTGTACTTGTGAATGAGAATGAAAGTAGTCATGTCATGATGACTCATGAGTATGAAAACCAAATAAAATTTCCCCTTCTTTTACTTCAACTCAGGATTGTCTTTTAAAATTTAATATAACAGGTAACAACGAAGATTCAAGATCAACAACAAAAAATAAATATATAACAACATAACAGAGAATTTTTTTTAGCAAAATAGCTATGTACTACACACGCTCATTAGCAATTTCCAAGGTTCTCTTCATAATCGCCCGAGAATAAGCACTAGGTTTATTAAGCCTGTACATCATCCTCATGCGACGACGCTCTTGACGACGAGCCTTGATCATCCTCTTCTCCACTGGCCCCGGCATCCCCCCACCACCTCCACGGTAACTAATAGTTGTGTTTGTTTGAGTTTGAGTAGTGCTTATATTCCCATCTGAAGACACGATTGACTCTTGAAAGTATTGTACTTGTTGACGCTGAGGTTGAGGTAATCTGAGACTCCTCCTTTTCGCTGGCGTTAGTCATAACGGAATGAAAAGAGGTTTCTCAATGTCGTCCTGTGGATACAAGATTTTTGGACGACGATACCTTCTCCTCATCATTCTCCCGTGTTCTTCCTCATCTTCCTCGGAACTGCTGCCGACATTAGCTACTCTTCTATTGTTATTGATTACATACTCCTCAGAGCTTCCTTCTGAGATAGCGTCATCAATGCGGCGATTGCCGGATGTGCTCACCTGAAGCTGCTTCTTGACAAATGATTGGGTGGCAGGAACTGTCATTGTGGACTGAAAAATGGTGGATTTGGAAGGGACTGGAACAAAAGTTCTGCCGTGGGGATCCATAGGATCTGGTCGTGGACCTCGACCGTTTGCGTAATGGAAGTCATTACGTTCATCCGCCTCTTCTTCTTCATCCTCATCTTCTTCTGATGACTCCTCTTCATCGTCATTTGGCTCGTCCTTATTTTTATTACCAGTCTTCTTATGTGTATTTGGAAGACGTAAGCCGTGTGGAACCGTACCTGGTTTTTTCTTTGGCTTTGCTTCAACAGCAATAATTGGTTTTTGCAATGATGAGACAAGTTTCTGTGAAATTTTGAAGTCGTCTTTTTCATCGTCCTCAGAAAGGGGCTTGACTTTAGTGCGATCATTTGCAAACTGGTTGATTTTTTCTATGGCGAGGATAGCTGCTTGAAGACCGTCCAAGTTTTCCGAAGATGTTGGAGGTGGCTCCGTAATTTCTGTTTCAATAATGGATTTTGAAGGAATTAACATGTTGTTGTATCTATCATCATCAAATAGCCCCAAAAGGTCTGCGCCAGGTTTCTTATTATTGTTGGTGGCAGCTGAAGAAGTTGAGGTGGAACCTGAGGTGGAGACAGGAGCCGAAAGAGTTGGGGTAGATACAACCACCTGAGGTGGATTTGAAACTGATGCTGAAGACATCATTGAGGACTGCTGTTTGGTGAGCTGCATTGGTACTTGCATATTTCCTGATTGCTTCTTTTTCTGATTTTCAGTGCCACTTCCTTTTAACCTCAGATTTATTTCTAGTTTTTCTCCTGTTGGTAATTCATGACTGAAAGTGGTCGTTCCTTCTGCGCTACTTGATGAGCCTCCCGTGTTCGAAATGATATTGAAAATTGGCTGTTTGCTTTGAACAGGCTGTTGCTGCTGTTGTTGCTGTTGTAGCTGTTGTTGCTGTTGTTGTTGCTGCTGCTGCATTTGTAACTGTTGCTGCATATTTTGCAACTGTTGCTGCAATTGCATTTGTTGCTGCATCTGCTGCGATTGTTCAGGGAAATGTACTGGGATGAGTTCAAGGCCTGATTGTGGAGGAGGCATATGTCCCATCTGCTGCGATTGTTCAGGGAAATGTACTGGGATGAGTTCAACTCCTGGTTGTGGAGGAGGCATATGTCCCATCGGCATTGGAACTTGGATAATTTGTGGAACAACTACAGTTTGAGGACCTTGAGGCATTTGCATTTGATGAATCATTGGGAGAGGGGGTGGAGGGGTGGTACCTGGAGTTGGAACTGGGGCATCAGGAGAAAATTTCACGACGTTTGGTCCGATTGTTGCCTGAAAGAAAATGGTTGCATTATTAACGACCATTCTTTAAAATTATCTTTGATTATGAATCGCACATACTTTCCCTATTTAGACTCACCAAATTTCCGACGATATCTGGAGCCGGAGTAGTCCGAGTAGATCCTGCGAGCAATTGCTGAGCGTTGGACAAGCCCAAAACAGCATTACGTATGTTTCCTATCATGGAGAGCAACTGGGTGGAGTTAAGGGGGCAAGAGTTAAAAAGAAAACGACATTGCCTGGCACTTTTAGTTTTTGAGCCTGCTTCAGCTGCCATTCTGAAGACTTCATAAGCATCCTCCGCCTTGTGAAAATATATCAAGCAATGTTACACAATTAAAATTTCGAATTATACGCATAAAAATACACATTCCTAAAATTCTAGTATGTTTTCTTACCGTTTGCAATTGTCTCTTTACTCGTCGCAAATATCCTACTCCACTCGTAGGTACTTTCCTCACAACTCGTCTGACTTTCCTAAGTTTAGGTGCTGTTGAGGTGGTACTACCCTCATTACTCGTGCCTGTTGGCCCAACCATGCTTCCTCCCAAACTTCTCTTGAACCCATCAAAGAATGGGTCATCATCAAACGCTCCGTTTCCTGTAACTGGCTTCTTTCTTGAGAACGCCATGTTAACTTGAGGCATCAAACGAGTGAGTATGCCTCCTTTAGACTCCTCTTCTTCCTCTTCATCCATTCGCATTTGTTCATCAGCATATGACACCTGAGACAATAGTGAGTCCAACTCTTCAGGAGATAGCTTTTCCAAATCTTCCGTTCTGTATTTGACCGCATCAAAAGGTTGTAGTGGGGCTTGACCACCTGGTCTTCCATGACCTCTATGACCCCCTGGCCCCGACGACACTCCTTTTTGAGAAGGAAAATGGGGGCGTCCATCAGGTCCCAAGTAGGGAGGTGCTGAGGAAGCGGTCTTTAAAACAAACGGTAATATAGCCGGATCTCCTTCATCCAAAAGCTCCTCATTTGCAGCTAGTTCCATCTCATAAGCTTCTTTCATCATGAGTCTATCAGCCTCATCATCATCAATTGGGATTTCTTCGGAAGAGTCCTCTTCATCTTCATCATTTTTATCACTTTCTGGCTTGTCACCGTTTTTAGTAGATGGTTTCCCTTTGTTTGGGGATTTACTCGCGTAATTAAGTACCTTCTTTTGCTTGTTACCACTGTATTTAACTTTTGTGCTTGTACTGCTGGCAGCTGCTTTAGTATCTTCTTTCTCATCATCCTCGTCATCATCACGACTGTCAGAAAAAGATAATCACAAGCATTATTATAGCATGTCTCATTTATATTATAAGAAAAACTTTAGAAAGCAATCTCCCAAGAAAATCTTCTTACGTGAACACAGTTTTCATCAGATACGCGTAATCATTCAGCACCCCAGTTTGGGTAGATGGTGGAGCAGCCTGAAGGTTGCAAGCGAGTTGGGGCAAACAGCGGAAAGGATCTAGAGCTGACAATTGTCTAAATATCCTTCGGTTCACATCCTCCTGCTTTTCCCTTTCACTAATCTTTTCCTTTGTTGAGGGATCCTCACTGGCATAGGTCACATTGGCAATATCCTCTAATCGAAACGTTGATTCTAGAGCCTCTCGCGTAGATCGCTTTCTTATAAAATTGAGAAGATCTTCCTCTTTAACTTGAGGAAATGAGGAGAACAAATCTCCCGGCTCGGTTCCTACAAACCTCAGTTGCTCATCGCTGATTGGGAGAGGGGGTGACCTCATCATATCACTGAAGCCACTGCTTCCTGTGCTCATTGGACCGGCTGCGAAATCTCGTGCCATTTTATCAGATCTTGCTTGAGGAAGTCTCATAGCGATTTCGAGTAAGTCATCGGGAATAGGTTCTACTGCAAAGCCTGAGGCAGAGGAAAAGTATGAAGGAGGTTTGAAGTTGAAAAAGTCTGTAGATTTAGGCACCGGTGTGGTTGTTGGTGGTTGTGTAATAGATTTCCAATTTCGACTCGTCGCTCGGCTGCTAGAAGCCAGAAGCTCTTGCAAATTCTGAGGACTGTATAGCGCTCGCTTTGAAGCCTTTTGAGGATTTATTGCGGTAATTGCTGATTGTGTGCTGGCACTTGTAGCCAAATTACTCGCAGCTCCTGTTAAGGTAGACAAGAGATTCAAGAGATTTTGGCTGCTTTCCAAAGTCGATGTCAAAGTCGGAGCTGGCGTTTGTCTCTGTTGGGCTTGTTGGTTAGCCGCTGTAATTGCATGCACAAATTTTCATGAAACCATACATCATTTTTAATTTCCTATAAAAAAAGAATATATTTAAATCCTCATTTACATACCCATCATCATCATCATGATAAGGCCTCCTACAGTCAGAGGTCCCATTATAAGCCCTCCAGTCATGGCAGCAGCAGCGGTCATCAGCATCGACCCCAATATAAGCGTAGCATCTCCATGATGCGCACATAGAAGCAGGACTAAGGACCCCAAAGGGATCCACGTCTTTAAAATCATTACTAATTGTTATATATTCTCCTACAGATTTCTATATTTATTTGGCACTTTAACAAACTAAACTCAACAAGGTAAGTAATCTTTAACACACACTTCACCATGCGTGGCGTGTTGGCGTTTTGCTATAAATTTCACTTTTTATTTAGAGCATATTTCTATAACCAAACTAAAGCAATTTGGTCTTAAATTGTCTCACGAGTCACGATGATTTAAATTGCCCTTGCAGTTGAACTAGTTGCAGCATCCTCCTTTTCTTTAAATCCGAATTAGGATACGGGAGAGTTTCAAAACGGTTCAAGGATGTGCTCAAAGTTTTAGCCTTGAAAAATAGAATGACTAGTCTCCTCCATCATCGTCCACCTTTTGCTCTTGCTTACTCACTGAAGACTAAAACTGCTACTGCACCAATGCACAAAAAAGTACTAAATGACTACATCAACATCAACCTTTTCAATTTTGATTATGATGATGATACTCATGTAGAAATGTGCGAATGTATGTTCATTTCATATATATATATATAGAGCTGCTTTACTTTAACTTAACACGCTCATGATACTCATGATGATGAAAAGGGAAAATACTTTCCCGAAACGTACAAAAACTTCATCGCATCTCTCGAATTCCATTATACAGCCCAATATACAACCATAGACACATTCATAATACGATCTCAAAAAATTATAATCATCATCATTATATCGTTAGAATATTGTACTTTAAAAGATAATCATTATCATCATCATCATCTCATCAATCTTTATTTCAGCTTAATATATATGAGCATTTTGAAGCAGCGTAAGTGTTTAGTACTTATGAATGTGTTGGTGTGAGATATTTTCAAAAAAATTCTTTGTTTTTGTCTCTTAAAATACGTGTATTCATATGTACTTTTACCTCTATGTTTTTTCTTATAGAGCTTGACTGCATATCCCCTCCGTTGCACTTGATATCAGTGCAACAATATGTTTATTGTTCAAGTTTAAATGCAAATGCCTTCCTAGGATTTAGACAGGTGTGTATAAAATATGCATATATATATGTTTTTCAAAATACTTCGTAGTTCCTTTTTTATCTGTTATAATAATTCACAAAAATTTAAAGTGGGCCATTTACTTATATATGTGTGCATGTGCGCAATGCAAGAAATGAGTGATGTCTGTGATCATTGTGTTTTGTGTGATACAATCGCAAAAAAACGCATGAGGAATTTTCGCCAGAGAGTCAGTCTCTCTGTCGGTTTATAGCAAACAATGTTTGCACGTTGAACATTGAACATTTCATGTCTGAAAATGATTTTGCGAACCATGTAAACTTTTAGCTAGTTATGTATCCTTGTAAAATATTCTAGAAACAAAAAAACAAACACATGAAAGAAAACTAATCAAGAGTGCGATACATATTTTTTTTCTAGTATTCAGTTCAAGACGAGATATAGTGATAGTACAAGAAAAAATTAATACGATGCCATTTTAGATAACAACAGTTTATTTCAATCTGCCAATGCATTTTCCCTCTGGGAAGTGCAACGCGGAGGTATGTGCTCCGCTTCACTGAAATTTTAAATTTTCTTGAACCCAACTTGATTTGGTGTAATTGGTAGAGATTTTAAAGTAAATTATTTGTAACAGCGATAAAATCATTTTCAATTATTTTTCTCGGGTTTATAATTTGCTTGTTGAAAGAAAAATGCAAGTGAAGATGAGAAAAAAACATATTGAACATCCAACATCCTCCTTTTCTGACGTCTGAGACACATGTTTGAATTGTTAGAATATGATATTTTCGTCAGTACATCAATCAGCATTAAAAATCAGCAAAGGAATGAAAGGCGGAATCAGGTACCGTTTATATCTAGGGATAACATCAAAGCATCTTGTCTAATTAAATACTAACAATCGGTTTAAAACTTCAAATAGGTACATAATTTATATAGTTAGCTGAACCCATGAAATATTTAACTACTGCAAATAATAATAAGGATAATTATTACTTTAAAAATATAACAACTCATTTTTTTTAAATTGAAGAAGGAACAATGCTACTTCTACATGATCTACATCAGGTATCATCTATCATATATATTTCATATTCATAACTTGAATATGAATGATGAATATCATGAAAAAGCATATGATTATTTTTTAAAGCACAATTTCTTTAAAGACAATCAGAGACAGAGAACCGCAGTTAAATAAGCATTGAGGGAAAGGAAAGAAGAGAAAGAGAGCAACCAAACCAGAAGAAATGATTTATTCTTAACATGATTGTCACGTCTCATGAAGATTGGGTAGCCACAAGCAAATAAAAAAATGACAGTTTTCATTTTCATCCTCACACATATATCATTAACTTGGTGAAGGGTTTTACACTTTTTTGTGCAAAGGTCATTGTCATAGACGGAACAGTTTAGTTTAGTTGAAGCGGAGAGGTATACATAAATTTAACACGAAAATGATCTTTGTTAAATTATTATGGCATGTCGTATGACATGAGTATATATTATGTAGGTATTAGGAAAGCCATAAAATGTCATAAAAGCTTTTTATACCAAGTCAAAATAATTCAAGTAAATCTTGGCAGCAGAATATATAAAACTTATTGAAGTTATTATACCTTCTTTTGGTTTTGGGTTTGCGTTTTTGTCTGAATGATGTATGTAAAGTAAAGTGGTCTGGTCTAGTCTAGTGTTGAGAAGCGGATATTATTGTACTATGCGATTTTAAACGTTTCAATTTTCTATTTTTATTTGCTAACCTTTACAAACTTTATTACGCATTGCTAAGTTCGGCATATATGGCAAGGCATAGCTACTCCGTACACGTTTTTTTGTATAAATGGGCAAGGTTGTAAAAAGGGAAACGTGAGTTTTCTATTTTGTTCCTTTCTTAAAAACGCAAAAATATTATCGAATCTGTAATTATTATAATGCGATTTGTAAGCTTTTTTTTATGTTAGTCTGTGTATAGTCTGTGTGCTTAGAAGTAAAGCATGTCCGAATATGTTCACTTCTGACTTCACTCGCATTTTTTTACAAAATAGGAATGAATCAAGTCAAATTATTTGTTCTCTGAAAATGGATGGATATTATATGGATGCAGCTACTTTAGGTAATTTTAAAGGATGTAAAATGAAGTGGTTTTTACTAAGGTAAAAACGATTAACATATATGTACATATGTGCTTTATGCTATATTGTTGTGGGATTTGAATTTTTTAAAGCTAGGCAATTTCACTCCGTGGTCACTCACTCATGAAAGCGAGCATTGTGTCAGTGAATCAGTTAGAGTAGCAATTACTTTTGTTCAAATACTTTTGTACGTTAGGTTAACGTAAAGAAAATTATTAAACATAACATGAGCTTTATTTCAGCCCAAAAAAATACGTTCATTTACGAGAGGCTAAAGTGCAATGGGGAAGAAGCGGTGAAAAGTAAGGATTGCGAATGAGAATCCTCTTATATTATGAAGGAGCGTATAATTCGGCTTACTTTAAATAAGTATATATACGTAACTCTGTGTTAGGAGGCGAGAAGAGTGTGCTTATAACGTATCATATTATTAATGTGGGCAGTGACCGGTATGGAATATTTAATATACAATAAAAAAATGTAAATTGTCTTGTCATAATAACATTTATGAAATTAACGCGAAGGAAAACAGTAGTAGTTCATTTGTACAGATTATAAACCTTTGTTACAAGTTTAGCAAGGCGTGAGATATGATGCATTAGTATTAGAGAAGAAGAAATTTAAATTTCAAGCCTTACATAAGTTCCCTGTATAATGCATTTATGAAGAAAGCGGATTATTACAGCGGTGCAAATTATAGAGCTTTACCGTAACAAAGAGGAAACATGCTGTAGTTGATGAAAATCTTACAAAAATACATTATAATAATTATAATTATTATTATGCACTTTTGCTTGATTTAATATTGAAAAATTGCATTCAATTTGGAGAAGTTTTCGTACCTAATTTTTGGAGAAAACTGTTCTATAATGTAAACCTTAAGGCATAACTCCGGTTGCAGCAAATAATTGCTAGAAGTAAATTAGATTACGATTTTATTCGTTATTATAACCACCCTTCATCCTTCACCTTCAAACACTAAAAATTTAGCGATCGTCTGCCGTCTGTATTTAATATAGTGACTAAACCTACAATTAACCTACAATTTACAAATTATTATAAGCCCTCCTTTTTTGAATTGCTATTTAAACAAGTCGCACTTGAGTCCAATACTTATCTTTTTAACAACTCACAATCAATGTAGCGCCAAGCGTGTGAATAGTGAGCGGGGTTGATTACATGATCATAAATCTAAATCATTTTTTCACTCTACTGAACCCATATCGCACGCTCAAATTCCTACTGCTGCTCACATCACATCATATCCCCCATTAACTAGAAAATATATGAGAATAATTTTGACATGCTTAATTTTTCTTCTATCAAAAATATTTTCTAACGAACAAGTTGCTAATCATGAGTTACAAGAAGTGAACAATTTTTTAAACGGCTCAAAAAAAATTTGCTTTGGCTTTGTGGTAGAGTGTGTGCGTGTGGTGTACTGAAGTAACCTTTAATTACTTCATTTTCGACTTTCCGCATAGATGCCTACATAAATGTACTCATGTAAAATGTAAACAAACTTCAAGATTATATAAAATCACTGCTATATTCATATTCAATAACGAATTTAAGAAAATGTTTTTGAGTTTTCGATTATGTGGCTGCTAGACAAAATACGTGAGTTTTCCATTAAGTGATTACCTATAAAACCTTGGCGTAATGTGGAGGAAAATATACTACTTCATTTGAACGATATTGTCTAACTGCGAGCATCAATGACCAATTGTGATGTGAGCATGGCTGCAATAACAATTTAACATTTTGGAGTTATGTTCGTGTAATAAGGCATTATGAATTGATGAAAGGGTATCTATCAGGATGTTCTGTTTGACTCCTAAATGGCAAAGCGTTTAAATAAGGAAAAATCAAATTTTAAAAACAATGCACAAGTTACGAAGGTTATTGCTCTGATCGCGATCTCTTTATCTTTAAGTTGTATTTTGTTTTTTTGATGTTTTTCTTGTTGCTGATTGCAATTATCGTTACATAAATAGTTTTCTTTTTGGATAAGAGCATATTAAAAAGATATGTGAGTGCAACCGACAAAACGGTAACAAATTAAAATCTAGTAAGATGACGAAGAAGATATGACATCGTGGATTGGTGGAAGGTCTTTAGTCTTTAGTGTGCTTGCATACGAAAACATTGATGCCACTACTCTCTGAGCTCTTAAATTGAATAACTTAATTATAGCTACAAGATTCTTACAAGATTAACCTAACAATGCCGCCCGAACGGGCTAAAAGTAAAGTAAAGTAAATCCATTTCAAAATTCTAATTATTGTAATGTCAAACTTTTCTAAAATTCTGATAAACTAAGTTGTAATCGTAGTTGGAAGTTTATGAATGAAAACGAAAATTTTAGAATGAAAATTTACGAAGAAGCAGTAAATGAAATCGGAAGTAATATTTTATAAGCAAAAGCTATACCATTATGTGAGAATGAGAATACCAATTTGTACTTTCAACTTAGCAGTCTACTTGTTATACATAATTATAGTCGAAAGAGGAAGTATCTATTATGGACAAAATTTAATTTACATTAATTCTAAACTTGAGCGGCGTCGAGTAGCATCTTTTTCCTTATAGTGACTTTTACTATTGTTGTACCTGTTCGGTGCTCATTATCAGCTATTTTAATGATATAAACATATGTTATAACAAGATACAACAAGAGACGTGTTTAATTCCTCTATTATTCAATACAATTTCCTTCTCAATTCGATTTTCAGAGTGAGCTTATTCAAACCAAGAGCCTATAATTATGTCATATCATTTTAACATCAGTTTCTTCAACTTAACAACTAAATTTGGTGATTTCCCCCCACCAATTTCTAAACGTTAACTGACTGGTATTTTAAACTGACAATGAGAAATGCACCATGAGATAGAAATAGAAAAGCTCTCAGTTCCTTTGCGACCATTCCACAGTGTATTCTAGGCGATGAAAAGTGCTTAAAATTCATTTTAAAATCTCGATTTTTTGATGAGGAAATCCCGGATTTTTTTTAATTGGATGTTTACCACTTCCAAAGATGTTAGGAAAAAAATTATAAAAATTTAAGTCATTATTTTCTTTAAAATTTATTCAAAAAATGTCAAAAAACTCGTGATTTTGGAACATTTTGTCAATTTATTAAATAACCCGTACCGATAAATTTTTTGGAGCGTATAGGTCAGAAAGGCCATCTCTTTCTCCACAAAATGACACTTCCAGCATAAATTTATCGTTACGGGTTAATTTCAAGCACTTTTAATTTCATAGAATACACTGTGCATTCCATGTCGAACTGTTGCACACAACAATATAGCACCTACTATATGCACAAATAAATCGATATATTATGCAAAAAAGGAATTACAATTGAATATCATGTTATCATTTATCATCCTTTGGTTTTCATTGTCATAAAGAGTAAGTTTAGAGTTTAGTATACATATTACATACAATAATAAAATCTGGCAGTCTGGCACGGTAAAATATCGCACCTACAACAGAATATTGCACAACAACATACTTAAAACTATGAAACATAATTTTACAATTTTCAACATGTATAAAATATACACTATTTCAACACTTGTAAAAAGTTAATATTATCATTTCAATTATTTTAAACTCTTAAATTACTTATATAGTTAGCTAAATGCACCTGTCGGTAAAACTGAATCGATTATAGGAGGATCTCCAATTCCTTGCTGGTTGTTACTCACTTCAGGAAACTGATTAAAGGGTGATGAAATCTCTGACTCAGATTGAAGCTGGTTTTCAAGTATATGGCACGCATATGGACTACCTAAAGCTGAACCGAGGACTGTACTCACCCAGTATGAGTGATTTCTGTAAAAAAAAAGTTTAAATTTTAAATTTGAATGCTTAAAAAATTTATAATTAAAAAATTCATTGATTTTCTAATCAGAAGGATTTCTAATTACATTCTATTATCGTTCTCTGCTCCTTGAAGGCTATTTTCCGGCACATCCTCCTCATAATTACTACTTGCTTTAGAGTTGGAATTGAGATAAACTCCATCCCAGAAAGAGATGGCCCTTCCCCCAAATTTATTAGTTGCTTCAATACATGCATCCACTTGAAACTGGACAGAATGCCCCAGTAGCCTCTCCAGTCCTTTCCACGCCAAGAGGAGTTCAGTCCTTTGATATTCTGGCAATGATTCCATTTTCGAATCAAGGTAACTCTCACCTTCTGAAAGGGATCTTCTTCTTCGTCTCATAATGAATCCTTCGACACCTAAAAATATACATATTAAACGGTAATAATGGTAAGGTATTTGTCGTGCTCCTATATCATTATGATTATAACAGTATATTATTATTATCATTATTATTATTATTATTATTATTATTATACTCTTACCCATGAGCTTGAGTCCCAACAAAATCTTAAAAATAATGGATTTAATTTTAACAAGCAAAGTCAGAATCTGTAGTGCCGTGTGTACAGAGACGGGAATAAGATTCAGAAAACATTCTGCAGGTTCAATGAGTAACACAACACACTCCAGCACCAGGAGAAATGTGAGAATCCAATAAGAGTCTCTCATAATAGAAATACACAATAAATCCTATATAACACTTCCTATTTTCCCTCTCTGCTTCCATTTAATGAACTTTCAAAAACATATTATCCAACGTAATATTTTTTTGGCTTAATTAAATTTTTTTCTGGCAATAGAAACATATATATTATATCTTATAAGAACACTCGTTTGTACAGGAAATGCTTGCACTTCACGCATTATTACATGTTCTTGACATTTTCGCACAAACCAGACACAACATATTACATTACGTTACACCTTCTCTGCTAGGTACACAAACTCTACACAGTACACAACACACTCTCTTTGTATAACCGCAATAATTCACCAATTTCGCATTTTCCCTTTCGAAAAAGTGATGCACCACCCCTGAAGCACACTGCTAAAGCTATTAGAAATTTGTGAGCAAGTGACGAAAAATGTTGAAAAGGGAATAATTTTTGCGGAAAGGAATATATATAAAACTTGATTGGTTAAAAGAATATGAATGTGTCACACAACACAATACATATTGTATCTCAACTTTGTCTATCATAGTCTCTCTATACCTCATATAATGTAGCACAAGGTATAGTGTAGAAGACTACACAAGCTAAAAATTTCAGTTGCAAAAAAGTAGGATCCTTCATTTTTCGTTTTTTTTTCTATATACAAGTTATTCTGCTGAGCTGCTCTTGCTCTTGGTATGATAAATGCAAAAGCTAAGATTGCTAGAAAGCATTGTGCATAGCAAGTGTGATTTTTTTTAGCTATTTGCTAGAAAGGCCAAAAGACCTATATTATATTTATCAATAAAAAAACATGTATGCAAAATGCATTCTTTAGCAATAACCCCAACTACTAACCACTACCAACACAAACACCACCATTTATGATCACTGATTACAGGTGTCCGTCTCTGTACTTAGTTTTCATTGTTCTTTTAAGACAGGTATTAAGGTTATGTAGACGGGCAAGGCTAATTCGAAACGGAGTATGAGGAATATGAAAATGAATCATTGATCTTAAGGAGGGTGTTTACCTATACAATACACAAAATGCAAGATATTCATATATAAGACTATATAGCCAAGCCATTAAGTATATACGAGTAAGTACCTACAACATCTTTGAATCATTATGCTCGAAACAACATTACTTTTTTGAAATGATGATGAAGGAAGCTACTGCAGTTTATTCATTTTATTCTGAACTGTATGGTTATTTGGTTATAGTTGAAATTTTTAGTGTTATGTTATGATGTGGTGCCAAAGAACTCTCTGAAGGTGCAGGTAAACTGACAGACAGGTGAAGTGAACGTGCGCTGCATGCGTCCTAAAACAATATGGGGAAAAATATTTTTGCGAAGCCATATGCGGACTTTTTTATAATATCTTTATCTCTATCTTTCTTGCTAAAGCATTAGGGTGTATATGGTTATGTGTTGCTGTGAATGTATACAGAATATACAGCGTTTTAAACTGTCATTAAATACCTCGTTCTTACTTACATTCTCTTACATTCCTCCCTAAATATTATATACCGACCGAAATGAATACAAAAACTGACCCACAAAATTAAAACCTGCTTTTTCCTCACTAGGTAAGTAGTGAGAAGTGAGTAGGTATAGAGAAGCGAATGATCTGATGAGATATAGTGGGTGAGGAGGAGGATGATGAACATGTGAATATAGGATATTTGGCTCGTTCACTCATGTGCTTATATGTTGTTTTGTTATGTATGAAAAGCCTTTAAACCTTTAAAACTCAAACTCCGTTATCAATGCCTATTAAAATCAGCAGTTTACGATTTTTTGGCTCCGTTCTCCGATACATAAAAAGTTTTAATATGGCGAACGGTCAGTTAGTAATGATTCCTTTCTATAAACTTTTATAGTGTAAAGTAAATATTTCTGTAATAGATTAGACTCCGATTTTTCTAAAGTAACTTGAGCAATTAGCTTAAATCAAGTTCAATTATTCGTCTGATCTAGTCTGATCAAGATCTTTCTATTTTGGCATAGATTAGGTTGTTATTCTTTTGCGCTTTACATCCTGATGTGATTGATATATCTATATCTATACCCATTATAATTTTTAACCATTATTATTAAGCTATTTCAATTTTAGGTGATCGATTCATGAGACGTATCTGACTAAACTTTGCAAAGCAAAGGTAAGTCTAAAACATTAGCAAAGATGCGTATTGCCTATATATATACCTTCAGATTAAGTTTATTAGTTTAGCTGCGCTCTGAGTTGAGTAGCAAGCAACTATAAAATCAGCGATATCTGTTGCTTGTTCGAAACACTGTCTAGTGCTCTTAAACAAACAATGGATGGGGGTTGTATATTTCGAAACACAAAGATGACCTTCTCAGCTAAAATATTAACAAATATGAATAATCAATTATTATTAACTATTATTATTAGCAAACCATTACTTACTTTTGAGACAGTGTATAACATCTACCGAATAGCTTGAATTGTGATGACCTAGCCATGCTGCTAAATATTGAATTGTCTATATTTCTATTTTGAGCAGTTAAGTTATGTTATGAGTTGCTATTTTACGCAATAACTACACTTCAAACATCAAATATTTCAATCAAATTGGTTTTTAAACTATGAGTTTATTCAGTTTCTTTTCTATCGCAATGGCTCTTCCCTTCAATTCTTATTTAGTTTAAAAATCACAGGTATTTCATTTACTCGAGGGTCCATCGTTCCCTTCAAAAGTTAGACACATATTAAACTAACAATACAACTTTTAAAAAATTACCCACTCGTTGTAGATGACTAAAACTTAAAACATGGAACAAAATGTTTGTAAAATGCACACATTAAATGTAGAATGTACTTTACTAATACACATTGTACAAGAACGGGTCTGGGTTTGAAAATCCCAATAAAAGAAAGAAGAGGGGCAACTAATAGGAAGTTACAACGGTGTAGAATTGTAGAATGCAACTACGTAATGACGTTATTGACGCTATTATATCCCTCTTGACATTCGATATAAAATATTTTCTGAGTACATCCACTTCAATTTAAGGAATACATAATAATAATTACCTGCGTTATTAAAACTTATATTAAAAGTCAGCGTTAAGATGAAGATTGTGGGACAAAATTACAAAATAAAAGCACTTCACGTCATCACTGGTTCTTGGGGGGTATTAAAATTTTACATACGTAGATATACATATATGGTGGTGATATATAGACAAGCATTGGTTATGGCTTACATTCTATAAAATTGTTTTTTCAGTCTTTTAAAAATTGATACATATACAAAGAAAGACAAGCAACAAAAATATAGCTTATCATCATTACTTGCTCACGAATAATATTGTAAATAGAAATATTGAGAGTTTTTTTGAGACGGCACTATAGATCCGTTTCTCATGGACGAAGATTTACATTGGGAACAGTTTTATATAATAGCACCAGCTTTCTAGCTTCAACTTTTAGCGAATCCGGACTTTCTTCATCATCTGCAGCACTCTATTCCCAGACAAGGGACAGTTTGGATAAAAGTTGTGGCACCCATTTCCCTCCACGCCGGATATCAGTTGGCCCATGTGGGCAGCGAAATGATAACGAGAGACTACTTCACCCATTGTTCCAAGGCTTGTTTCACTACAAATAAAATGATATATTGATTATATACTTTTCAACGTTTGTCACAAATTGAGATGGTTGATTTTGATGAGTTTTTTAATACCGAATAAGAGATAAAAGCCCCTTTTCTGCTTCTGTCAAAGACCCTCTTTCTGAGACGGACGCGTGGAGTTCACACACCAATTTGGGAAGGCACCATTCTTGCATTACTGCTGTGAGTTGGGTTTTCATGGCTAAAAGCTCTTTTTTTTCTTCAGCTGCAAATGAAAAACATTTCAAATTGAAATTAATATTAAAGTTTAAATTTGAAGTTTGCAATTTTTCTTTAGAATTTCCTATCCTTACCAGTCAGCTTCATAGCCTTCCGTTTGGCATAAGCACTTTGGCCCCTATTATTCAACCTCTTGACTGGATCTAACGCATCATTGTCGTTAAAGTCAGAGTGGTCTGAATGTGCGATTCTTGTCCCATCTTCACCCTCACCACTGGACAGTTTTGGGGATGACTTGAATTTCAGAACAGAAATTATGTTCTCATCATCTGACCCCTCTTCTTTTCCAGGAGTGCTGGCTCCCTCACGGCGCCCTGGTCCCCCTGGAGCATGACGTCTCATACGCTCCTGATGACTAGATGAGGACTGCTGCTGCGCGGCAGAGGTTGACTGCCGGAGAAAAGCACCGAGGGATGAGGAAGTGGCTAAAGCTGAGAAAAAGTCCTTCAAGTCGGAAGTGACAAGAAAAACGAGGATTATAAATATGAGTCCGCGAAGAAGTTGATTCTGCATTTTCCAACGAGGAGAGAGAGAAAAACAGACGAAAAAACAGGATTTCACTTTGTACACATAGAAAAGGCACGACACGTTGGCATCCACTCACTAATCCAAACGGTAAGAAGAGACTGGCAACTGCAAAAATTAAACAGATTACATCTTCATTATTCAAATGACCATTGTATATCTGTTATATCGGTTATATCACTGGTTATATCATATTTATTACGCAATTCGGTATAGCAACCTATGCACACAAGCTCTTTTGTCTAAGACCGATCTTCTTTGCCACCACTAAACCTCAGATTCATGATTCATACTATTCTACTCCGTCTAATACAGCTGCACATCAAATAATTATGACTTTTTAATGCTTCTGACAAGGAAGGCATGAAGAGACACCAGAACGCATTAACTAACTTGTAATGACTTACCGAATCACATAACTAATACTCCAAACACATGGACTCAATTCCAGAAAGTTATACGGAATTATGTATGAGCCATTGACAGGAAATGTTGGCAAAGAAAACCTTGAAACTGCGCTTCTAGCTTTTGCTGGGTGCCTAGTAGGATTAGGCTTTTAGGTTCTACCACGTTTGACACTATTAGTCGATCGATTCCTGACCAAAAATAACTAAATTATTAATTACAAGCTACATTCTCGCCTGAGTATTACAAGTACAAGCACAAGAAAACAAGCACCAACCCACTTATAATGAATATGCCAATTGAATCCAGCCCGATTTTAATAAACTGAAGGTGGTCTAAAGGTAAAGGTATATATTGGAGTAGACTGGGATGATTGTGTATTATATTGTGGCTTTGTACTAATGTGCCTTTGCCAAAATATTCTGCCAAACGATATACATACGTACTTGAATCGTAAACAGGACTGAAACTGAAATGTAAATCTTGATTACCATAATGTATGATTACCTTTCTTACTCAACATTTCAGCCATTAACGTGTGTAGCTAAAATATGTTTTATGTTATTCAAACTAAGTTCTTAGGTCTTTGACTAGGTTTAAAGTTAAACCTAACCATAAGAAAAATCCTTGTAATCAGCCTTGACGCCTTATATTTTGGGTATTCCAATTCCATCATTGCATTTCACTTCTTTTGTTATGTAGCTCTGCCCACTCTCCTGCATAGTAATAGTTTTTACGTTTATGTATATAACATCAGAATGTTCAATCTTTTAAGTCTCGAGTCGAGAGTATGTGAATGGGATAATAATATCAAGCATGAGAAAATTAAACTTCAGACTCCCTTTCATATTCATTCATCCTTAAGAATTCATGAAAGACCATTCACTTTTTAAAACCAACTTGTGCATTTATAAATTCACATCTAAAACTGCAGTTGGCAACATTCACATTAACATTGAATGCATAAAAAACCTCAACAGTAGTATATAGTCATTCTGCCATTTTAGTCAACAGTGTTTTTTTTATCAAGATTCAAGAGTGAAAATATATTCTTGAAGCTTTAGGACCATCAAATATAATCATTATAGTGCATGCAATGTACCAAACAAAACGCACGTTTTTGTAGAGCAATGAGCAACACACAAGACAACAAAATGTTTTGAAGGAAATCTCGGATTGGGATGTGATTGCTCAGCATGAAGAAGTTGGTAGTTTTGATGTACGTGCTCAAGCATAACTATTGACTTGAGTCAAGTTAGTAAGAGTTAAAAAATCTCTTAAAGGTGATTATGTCGATGCGGTATATTATATATCCACAGTCGACTAGTCAACAGTCATGATGATGTGCAAGTTAAATAGGTACTTACAACAGAGCCAGAGAGTATCACACAGCACATCACAAAATGTACAACCAAAATACGAGTTGGCTGTTAGAAAGTTGTCAATTTGCTATTATAACCGTCCGTCCGTCATGAACACTTTATGCACAATTTTATTCAACTGACTGGTTGCCTCTTGGCTTCTTTGGTAGAGTGTTATAAAAGATTTTTTAACGTAATGCTACTTTTAACATATTACGCTATGTTGAATACAGAATACAAGGCTTTTATTTTAAAAGTTAATGCCTGTTCTATAATAATGTTTTTACACTTTAAAAGTTGCTTTTAGTAAAAATTTTAAGGGAGAGAGACCAGAGACCACATACTTTGTTCAATGTTATATTAAAAGGTGTGGAGGGGATGTAATCATATCATAATTATCATTGTTATTAATGCCAATGTTATAAAATTATAACATTTAGTTGTTGTATAAAGTTACAACTTTGTTACTTTTACAGATTATAGGAGAACTTTAATTCTACTATTTGAGTAAACTATAGGTAAGTAGGTGTCTTTATTAGCAATGTAAGATATATTTATCGTGAAAGGAAACAACAAAATAAATGTTTTTAGCTAAAATACGGATACGATTTTAAGCAAAATTCTACATTTGCTAGTGCCAATTACTAGAGTTTGGCTATTGTAGAGAATTTACGGGCTGTACACCGAAGCAAAGTACGTATACGTGCCCGTGAACAAATAACAAAAATAAGATAAAGTAAAGCGTGCAGTTCGTAATTCAATGTATGTATTTTCATTGCTGCAACGTGAACTACAAGTAAAATGAAAATGAAAGTGAGAGTACAAATACACAAATATGCTATAAAATACATGGAGAATAATGGAGATACTTCACAATGATTTATATCCAGCTATTATGAATGAATGACAATGGAGATGGTATGAAGAAAAGAATATTGTTGTCACCACTGTCATGATCACAATGCTGGAAACTCACGGTCAGTAGAACATTTTGCGTGTATGACCTAAAGTTAGCAGGTTGAAGAATTTTCGGTATTTGTCATCTGTTGTCAAAACCAACCTAACTTATAACTATTTTATGAGTACTACACTGATCTTCGTATCGTCTTTCCCATCTACTTTCATTAAAAATTATTTGTTTGAATAAAGTTAATTAGTTGGCGTCGAATTAGGTGATTGCGAGTTTAATTTAATTTAATTTTACTTCATTTACGCACAGTTCCTTCCTCTTCACTACCATTAGAATTTAAACAAAACAATAAAACTCTTACCTTTAACCTTATATCCTCCCCTTTATTTACTTCCAAGAGCTCCCCAAGACGTCCTCAATCCTCCCACCTAAAGCTCCTACTCCCACACTGCTGTAACTGGAACCAAGTAGCGGGACTATACTCTCCAATCCTCTAGGTACTCCTGACGTTGACACTGATGATGACGGATCAGAGGAACCCGACGCAATCACTGCTGTTTGTGCGACACAAAGGATCAAGAAGAAATTGGCACACACAAACTCGTAAATGGCAGAAACAAATGAGCATAGGTAGCACATTATAACAACAAGGGGACCAACAGGCTCAAGGTGCTAGCACTGTTAAAGTAAAGGAATGACACAGAAACGGGATTAGATATAAGAATATCCATTCCAAACTCGGGTTTACACCACTCAAATAAAACTTTTCGACTCATGAGCAAATTTGTAAGCCGACCAAAAAAGCACAACTGTTTTTCCTTGTCCCACTTCCGGTAAGAACTTCAAACAAACATGCACTTATTCGTTTAACAAGAAAAAAACCATGCAAATAAAAGCTGTTGCTGAAGTAGCAGAGTGCAGTATACGCGGTCACTTCTATAATGGCTTTAATGATACTATCAAATAATCCTCAACCATAGTTTTGTTTAACACATATTTTCCAAGTTCATGCGATTTCGCAGCTGGATATATATTCCAAGCCACCCACTAAGCCAACTTATTTTCACTATTCCACCGTCGTTCCAAACTCCAATATTTCTTTTATAACAAATCCAAATCCAATCCCAAAACTGCTTTTATTGCCTCGTTAATTTGACTTACGCGAACTAAATTCCCTTGGGAAAGTAAGCCGAAATCCAGTTCCAGCTTGGACAACGAGCTTGTTTACGTTTTTGCTATTCCAAACACCTCAATTACTAATTCATCCCAGCAGTTATCAAAGAGCTCTCAAAACAAACGACTTTCCTCCTCCTGGAGAATCATGCAATTAAGAAACACAACGTGCTTGGAGCACTTGGCTGTAATGCGGCGTCGTATATATCTCGTCTATCGTCGTTGTGTATCCCTATGCAAATAACAAATCGTGAGTAATTTTTTTTAAACCAGAAATGATTTTGTAGCTAAACTGATTGTAAACATAAACGGAATAGAGGCTTCAACTTCAACGATCAAATGCCATGATCGCATCACACTAAATGATATTGATGTAATTTTGTTACACAATTTTTCATACGTAACATAACAGATAACAGAACATGGGAAATCAACAAATATTCAGCGTAGTTTTTTTCCAAACCGTTTAAGCCATCAATAGAAAACTCTACCTGTAGTTGAATTGAAAATTGAATGAGAATATATAAGTACGTACGTACGTGTTAGTTCACTTATTTAAATGGGATATAAGGAAGAATACCACACGATATATAGGATGTAGAAGCGCGAGGAAGAAATCAATGGGAAAATGAAAGTGAGAGCGTGTGGATTTATTTTGTTATGTAGTAAGTTAGTTGTATGCATATTATGTTATGTTTACAGTTGAAGATTCTTATATATATTCTGCGCTATAAACCAGTATAACAGAATCAAAAAGGACTGATCAAACTACATAGATATGCAACAGGAAGGAAGGAAGGAAGGAAGGAAGAAAGGGAAAACTTGTAATAACAATAAAAAAGGAATCACTGTATAAACTCTATAAATATTGCAATTCCTTCTTGCTTGTTCCTATAAATATTTGTGTGTGTGTCTGTATTACATTACAATAGAAACAGGGATATGCGTAATAGGATCACGTAATGTTGAATGTAATGTATTTTAAGTAATACAAATGCGCAATTCAATCAAAATCGATGTGAGATGGAGAGCGGATCGTGTGTGGATCTTGTATGTTAAAGATTTTCAAAGAAAAAATGACACAACTGCGAGGACTGATCGTGAGAACAAACGCAAAGCTTCCAAGGAGTGATTTTAGCGGATGGACGTCAACAAACAAATAAAGCTGAAGCTCACACAGATTCCAAATATAAAAGTCATGCAGAAGACGCAGAATGTGTTGAGCTCTCGTTGAAAAGAAAAATTTGGATAAATGTCTCCAAAAGATTACGTACCTTATGATAATGACATGATGATAATAATACGGTAAAGTGTGCAATATCTAAATCCAAAGTATCTTGGTAATGTTATGCTACTCCATGTTATGTCACGTCACAATTATAGTATATGTGACTCCAATCTCCATGTGCATATAATATATCTTGTTGTTTATATAATTTCTGACAAAAAGGATATGCGTAATTCACATCCTAATCTTCATCCGCAAAAAGGTATGTAACATGGATCTATTACACAGTTATATAATATGACATGGTCGCTAAAAACGCTAGATATTCGGCAAGTGCGTCGATGATGACGATGGCGATGACTGACCATCAAAAAAAGGTAGTAAAATATAATGTAAGTATATATACGTATATATTCTATATATATTGGGTTGGATTGGATTTGGCTTGGCTTTTGGTGGCTTATCCCATGACACAAATAAAAAGAGTTTTGTTGGTGATGTAAGACGCTAAATAATATGCTATTGCATGCATGGCATGAGATGTGAGGAAGGAACCCTTTAAATAATTAAATAGCCGTGAGAGAGAGAGACGAAACGTATTATATGGAGTCAGTCAGTCAACAGAGCAAAGCAAGACAAGACAAGGAAGGACTTCCTTTTAGTAGGCATTCAGTTACACACTGAAAAGTAAGCACGTTACCAACAACAAAACCAAAAAACCATGTAATCATAAACCAAGCCACATACAACATAAATGTATTACGGTATAAGAATATACATATACCTAACTTTACCTTACTTGTTGGTAGAAGAATTGGGAGATCATTACCGGCCGATAATGTAAAGCAATAGGCTAGTAATACGGCACATAAATGTATGAACGTTGAATGTGTCTCTATATCATTTATACTCTTTATACAAAAGGAACTTATTAATCACGTTCACGCATCTGTATAACATCAAGGAAGAGAAGAGGTATTATACGCTTTACGGTGCTTGCCTTGCCACTCACAAAATAATATTATCTTCACATTTTAGTAACTAGTTTTTCCTTCCTCCACATTTTTTTTTATAAACATTTAGCACGAGTTGGACTGACTATAAGATGTTTAGCACATTTTATCCGTATTTGCAATCGTTTGTCACTAGATGTGCACGTCACGTTATAGTTTATATCGAAGGGAGTTGTACTTAGTTCTGTAGATTTTCCTTGTGCATTAAAGAGCATGAATGAAATTTGACCACTTTCCCTTTCCTTTTGTCGTTTGATTGTTAGGCGGTAGAGTAGGCAGCAGGAGGCTACTATTTCGAAATTCTACTTGACACTTTACCACCAACACTGTAGAGATAAAATTGTACAAGTAAAAAAGATTTTTCTTAGTAAGAATTCGAGCTCCCTTCCACCTACACCCAAAGTTTTATTATGCTACATAATCTAACAAATTTTTCCTGGGAATAGTCAAGCCCTCAAAAAGTACAAACTTATCTGATTTGAATGGTCTTGTTACACTGTAATTTTGACCAATGTAGCTTATTTTTACTGCAACACAAGCAGAAGCAACCATGTGCATGTGAAAATGTAAGGATTCAACTGGGGAATACCTCTGGAATGTGCGATGCATTTAATGTTGCTTCTCCTGATGATAATACGTGATGCTGTTCTATGTTCGATGTTCAGAGTTTCGTAGTACATAGGTATATAGAAAACTTGGAAAGAAAATATAGCTAAATATATATATATCCAGAACAGAAATGAAAATTAGTATAGCATGTACCATGAGCCCGAAAGGAAAATGAGAGTAGAGCAGGAGTGTACAACTGGGAAAAATATAAAAAAGTTTTTATTAGATGTTTTTTGTCGTCTTGTTCGCTTCGTCCCCCATAATATAACGATATAGCGTAGGAATATACTTATATGCATGATACATAAGGAATCCAATATGTATTCATATTTGGAATGGGATCTATATAATACGTGTGGTTGGTTGCGGTGCGTGAGCTGAATTTGTTGAGAGTTAGGACATATGTAATGTGTGCAATATTGCCTTTTTTCTATTCGGGCCTCCAGCCGGTATTAAATGCATTGCTTTTGCTTGTAAAAAAGAAACTAACTATGTTTCATGGACATATGCTATGCTTTACTATCTCTATAGAGTATAAGGATAATTTTTAGGACATGTATGTTTATATAATTCGTAATATACGGTTGCCTTTGTTCCATTCGCCATTAGATTAGGATTAGGGCTCTGGGTTAATAGCTACGAACAAGGAAAAAGGCAGGCAAGCATGTAAAAATGTGCACAATTTTTTGCACATCAATACAATACCATATAATTTATACTAGTCTTGGTCTTATTCTCCCTTTGCATGTTACATTTTTGGTCTGAGTTTAGAGTGTGCTAATCATTATATCAAATATCATATAAAATATATAGACGACTGAAAAAATGAATTGTAAACCAACGCATCGTTAAAGTATGGAAGTAATGTATTATGGTTTTGTCGAATCCAAGTTATTTTGTATTGTATTGATGTATGATATATTCAGATTCATTCTTCATTTTTATTACCTTGTACAGATGCCGAATTCATCGTGTGTTTCTTTTGGATTTTGAGATTTTGTGAGATGTGTGTGATAAAATATGATATGATATGATTATATGATATATATGTTGAACTGACGCTGAGTAGAAAAGTACACGAATATTAACTATAATATATGCAAGCGTAATGCAGTAACTAATGGGCTTTTGCGTCACAAATTGAAGGTCAGCTCAGCTCTCTTCTTTGCAGCTGCATTTCATCTCGCTTGATTGCATTTCTGTGCAAAACTCAGACCTTGATCTGGTGAGTTTGTCAATTCCTTGGTTTTTATGATGATGCACATTTTGGCAACTAATCTAATGAAAGAATATATATATTCTATGCAAATCGATACAACGATACGATATGCTTAAGTAAGGATTAAGTTCTTTTAAATGTGATATCTACGTGTGTAATATATTTGCCATATATACTGCTGGTATAACGTAGCTTTGATACTGGGGCTTTTGGATTTCTTGTTGAACATTTCTATACTTTCAATTGCTTTTCTATTTCTAGTTTTACAGAACATCTCCAGCTTGTCAAATGCATTTGCTGTCCTACTCCAAAAGTGTGAACCTAATGATGCCGGAAAATTCTATGCCCACTGTCATGTCGCATTTGGCCTTTTGCAAATCAAAAGTACTAACACGAGGAAACAAATTTTTAACTGAAGTTTCTTCTACGCCAACCACGAGCAATAAACTATTCTTGGAAACAACTAACCAGTTCAGCGGCATCTAAGGCATCTGGATTATTTGCAATAAAATTGTATAAGTTTCATATTGTAAGGGATATTCATGCATATAGTAACACCTTATAATATTTTAATGACCACGTGGCTGCCCACGCAAGTCCTTATGTGAGCTCCAAGCACAGCTTTATAAGCACCTCATTGAATAAAAGAAAAACATCTAAATTGGCGATTGACGCACATCCTCAAGATATTTTTGACTTTGCTAAGAAGCAAAGATGACAGAAGTGGTGACCATAATGGTTTTAACTCATTGATCAAAATGTCTATTCTATAGAGAAATTATAAGACTTTATAAGAACTGTGATGGTGAGAATTAATCTCACTCGTTAACAGGAAATATACACCTTTGTTGCATTCTTAATATTCTTAATGCACAATAGAAAATTGCATATGAAGGCAGACCGGTGCACTTTATCATTTCCCCTTTCCCCCTGTGCTACGTTTTCAACATTATGTAAATGAACTGAAAATGACATTTATAATGGGATAATGCATTGTAACGACTTTCCAACTTTATTTGTGGAGAAAATGCACAAAATACTTTCCTTTTTTATTAACTAATTTTCGTGGGATGGGCATCGCATGGCATACAAAATGCTTTTTGATATTCGCTTTTTCTCAAGATATGAAGGCAAGGTACATATTATACATGTTAAAGGTATTTAAGGTATTTTGCGCCTTGGAAAAACGTAAACAAAATATCTAGAGGGAATGAAGTAAACTAATCTCAGCACACACAAGCATATAAAATAGCTTTTCAGTTACCTCTAACAGTAACACTCACGGAGAGTCACATTGCAAATCAGTGACAACAAAGACAATCTTCAAGATGAGAATCTTGACACAAAAATCCACACCAAAGTCAACGGTCCCTTGAAAAAAAGTAACTTGCTATGTTTAAAGATCAAAATTATATTACAAGAGAAAATTATCAGGTAGTCTATATGCCTGTATGTTGGTAAGTTTTTTTTGACTTGACTGTGATTAATAAACCATAAAGGCAATTCGAATCCAAACAAGTCTCTGGTCTCTGTCTCTGGTGGTTATTTTTTTCATGAACAGTGTGATATGCTATACAAGACAAATAAGGAGTAAAACCTTGGTTCACACAACAGTAAATAAAATGACCCTGGATGATTAGCAACAAAAGAAGAAGAAAACTGTGTCAAGTTTAAAATATGCATGTGCATCCTTTAACTTGTCAAAAAGAGTACTTATATGCTATATAAATAAATTCCCATAAAATGTTTTGAATTTTCTAAAAACCGACAGAGACATTAGCACGCTCATTATTCAATTAGGAACATTTACTCAGTTTCACTTGTGAAATCAGATCAGAACGATACTCATTCTGCACGTAAAAAAATTCACGACATTTAGTTTGAAGAGTTTAACAAAAAATGCACATGCAACTGGTCAATTATTAGACCTATTGTAAAAACCACATAGGCGTACGCGGTATCACATAAGTATATACCATATAGCACAATGGGCG